>JADDOH010011650.1:0-81390 GCA_016648135.1 Agrypnia vestita
AAATGACGATATTTTCTCCGAAGTAAACATTTGGCGACCTAAAAAAAAAAAGGTCGCCAACCAAATTTCTTCTTCAAACCATGGGGGGGAGGGGGGTTTTTACAGTTTCAAGAGATTTCTTCATTTATCTACATCAACTTCCCAAAAATTTCACGTAAAAAATGTACTATTTAAAGTATGTGCTCATCTTTCGATAACTTTGAAGTGTGTGTACTTTGTAATGTTCGCTTTGAAATGAAGTGTACTATTTGAAGTATATACTTTCGATAACTTTGAAGTGTGTGTAGTTTGTAGTGTGCACTACACTTCAAAATGTGTGATGTGTACACTTCAATGTAATGTAGTAGTGAGTACAGAGCGGACCCATCACTAGATTCTATCTAGTTTAACTGCACGTGTGAGGATGGCTGTGTCGTCGGCATAAAGGGCTATTTTAGAATATTTGTGGGGTGAATGAGTGGGTATGTCGCTGGTGTATATGTTATATAAGTGTGGTGACAGAATTGACCCTTGCTGGACGCCCGCACGCATGGGTCTGGGGGATGAGGGTAGGTTTGATTTCATTTTTACTCTAAAGATTCTATTTTTCAGGAAGGATTTGAGTATTTCGTATAATTGGGGGGGAATATTGAGTTGGTGCAGTTTGTATAGTAGGCCGTTGTGCCAGACTTTGTCGAAGGCTTTTGCAACGTCGAGAAAGATTGCGCCTGTGGAGAGTTTTTTGACGAAGCCTTCTGTGATTCTAACGAATTCTACAACTCAAGAGTTGGTGTGATGTGGAGTGTTGTGCAGTGGCGGTCGGTGACTTTTGATAGAAGGGATGCTGGAAACTAAGTTTATACCTACCATCAAATATAGATTAGCTCATGCAACTTGTAACAAAAATAGTCTGTCAAATAAGCTTTATAAATCCTTTAAGCTACGCTTCAACAATTTTCTATTCAATTTCATGCGTCATTTGTACCTATATTCAAAAATCCATTACATACCCGAGTTTTCATTTATTTAAACTTAAGCTCGATTCGACGCTCTTTCTTTATAAAATCGTTGTGAAATTTTGTATTCTCTTTTAAAAACAGCAGGAGTGTTTTCTCAATATAAATGATAGCAAGGGAAGAAAGTCTGTTTTCGCCTAGTGTGCTTCGGTTGTACGTTTTAGTCCTTTTCATTGTGGAAAATTCACTGAGGAAAATTGCAAGTGAGGTTAAGATAAGATAATATTATGTTGTTGAGAGCGCTCGTGTGTCCTTTCCTAGTTCTTAAAAGAGTATTCAAACCGTGTAATCCGTGCTTGTTCCACACGTTAGTATTATTTTCATTTCAAAATATAAGACATGGCCAGCAAAATAATTTGGATAATCTAGTACAACCACAAATCCAAGAAAACATCTTAGAAATGATTTATTTCCTGGCGTTGTGTTCGAAATTGGAATCGGTTTTCCTTCGGAGTATCTAGAATATGTTTTTTTTCGCAAATATAGAAATACAAAACTTTTACGCATTTACGATTCAATTATGCATTAACACAATTCAATTCTTTCGTTTACAGTGTTGGAAAACGTTGTTATTCATATTTTATTTAAATGATTATTTGAACAGATAATTGAACGACACTCAATGTTTCAATAATTCGGTTTCAAGTATTCAAATTCACCATTTCCACCTATTATATACGTCACACAAACAAAATCCTCAAAACAATCATCTCGTTCCGTAATGTCTCGGCCCTTCAGCCGTGGCTGCTCGGCTACGTTCGGCTGTCCTCGGGTGATTCCGTTGGATGCTGTTTTCAAGTCCGTATCCACTATCCGAAGATCTCGACAAGCAGAAATGAATGCGCATGCGCGAAAATCGGATTTTTGAACTCTGTGTGGATGCGGAATTCGTTACAGATTCCATCACTACTGGTGGCTGTGTTTACTTGATTCGTAGATGTTCAATGTTGAGAATGTATATGTATTTCGAGTCGCTCCGTAGGCGCGCCTTGTCGTAATGTATATTACGACTTACGACTGTTTTCTAAAATATTGGACTAATTTATTTTCTGGAGTGCTGTATTCGGCTAGAAAAAAAAAGTCCAAAGCTTTTTGACTCTAGAACACAAGGGATGCGGAGCATCCAAAGCATGTATGAAGCGACCGCGCCTGGTGTTGTGCTCTGTAACCGTGTTGTTAGGGATGGCGATTTGAATTTCTGGTTGGGCGAGTAATCTAAGGAGGATTATTTTTTCCATTATTTTTCCAATATTGGAAAGTAGACTAATTGGGCGGTGGTTTGAGCAGAAGAGGTGATCTTTTCCTAGTTTTGGAATGAGGATTACACATTAGTAATGCCTAAATTTGAGACAAAAAGAGATTTTCAAGCATATTGATTGTTTGTTTTCATAATATTATCATTTTAATTTGTGAATATTTTTGATTATAGAGTAATAATAAATATCTGAATTATATAACACGTATCATTTATTACACATTTACTATTATTTTAAGGTCAATACCAAACTTTTTTCATTAAATTTAAATTTTTGAGGTTAGTGCGGAGGCAAAAGACGTTCACCAAATCAATTGAAAAATAATACTAATGTTTATTTTAATGTAAGGCATCAATCCCTCTCTGTACAAGTTTAAATAACAAAAAAAAAATTTTCATTTCCATGCTCCACCCTACTGTAGACCCTGCTGTCTCCCATTAAGCCTTTTGTCACAATAAAATATTAAAACATCTAAAATTCATCATCTATATATTAATTACGCCACAAACGCTTTGTCCTACGTGTATGGATGATTTCTGTTGCCAGTTAAAAAAAACATTTTAGAGTACATTAAAAAGATAGATTTTTTTGAGTTTTACAGATCACTTTAAAATAAATTTATATACAGGGTTATTTATAAAACATTAATAACCTCGCAGGACTATATTCCCGCCTTGATCATGAGTCGAAAATGTTCAAGCTATCATGACCTAATATCAATAGTTATGGAGATATGCGACCTCAAAGTTTGCATTTTTTTCTCAATAATTCTGACTTATTTTTTGTAAAACATTAGACTATCATTACAGTAACTTATATCAAATATGTAAAATTCATTCCCTTTAATACAAGTCAAATAAAAAAATAAAAACCTTCGAATTCCAATTGGAAAACATTCCAGTTGGAATTTTTTCGGGGTTTTAATCATTTTATTTAACGTGTATTGAAACGAATGAATTTTTCGTAATTGATATTAGTTACTGTAATGATAGTCCAACGTTTTACAAAAAACAAGTCAAAAATATTGAAAAAAAAATGCAAACTTTGATGTCGCATATCTCCATAACTATTGATATTAGGTCATGATAGCTTGAATATTTTTGACTCATAATCAAGGCAGGAGTATAGTACTGCGAGGTTATTAATGTTTTACAAATAACCCTGTATTATTTAATATGTAGAAATATTATATGCGTTATTTAATACGACGATGGTATTTATTGATTATTGATTAGAAATAACGAAATACCACATTTTCTTCAATCAATTGTATTTTTACTCCTGGCAAGTCATATCGAAATTGAATTTTGACCCGACCGTTTAAAAGTGAAACGTGTTTAAATACATCTTTTCTTTATATTACGCACATGGAAATGAACGCGAAACGCGTTTTAATTTTGAGGTTACATCTTACGCCTAAATTGTGAGGTTAAAACACACATGTTACCTTATGCGTAGTTACTGTTTCTAGGTTAACTTTTCATATAAACGATGGAGAAGTTCCAATTTATTGGTTTATGTATTTGAAAATTGTGATGTCGCCACTTCGAATTCCAATATTTCAATTTTGAGTGTTGCTATTACCAGATGCAGCTGGTAGTTTCATACAGATATTCTAGCTATTTATTTATTAGGTCCTTACATATGAAATTGGCGTTTTGCCGTACTGGCAAATTTGATCTCAAATATCTTCTCTTTGGTTAGGAATTCCAAATCCAAATTTATACAGCTATTTACTCATGTATTTGTGTTTTGAAAATTATAATTCATTTGTTTTTTCCTCAATTGTTTTTTTCTTTGCGTCACTCAGTTTACAAAATGAAAAACTTGAAATATCGCGTTATTTACGAGTACGAGTTCCACCGTGGCACCAGTGCTGCAGAAACGGCTCGAAGGATTAATGATGTGTATGGCGACGGTGCCGCAAAAGAAAACACAGTGCGTTTTTGGTTCCAACGTTTTCGTTCTGGAAATTTCGACCTGCAGAACAAGCCCCGTGGACGGCCGGAGACCAAAGTTGATAATGAAGAATTGAAGGCTATTGTGGAAGCGGATCCATCGCAAACCACATCCGAGTTAGCTGCAGGCTGCGGTGTTAGTGATAAAACTGTTTTAATCCACTTGAAGCAAATTGGTAAGGTGAAAAAGCTTGAAAGGTGGGTACCTCACGAATTGAGTGAAGCAAATCAACAAACGCGCGTTGACTGCTGCGTTGCATTACTCAACCGGCACAATAATGAAGGGATTTTAAATCGAATCATTACCTGTGATGAAAAGTGGATCCTGTACGATAATCGGAATCGCTCATCGCAATGGCTGAACCCTGCCGAACCAGCCAAACCATGCCCCAAGCGAAAATTGACTCCAAAAAAGTTACTTGTGAGCGTTTGGTGGACTAGTGCTGGTGTCGTTCACTACAGCTTTCTTAAATCTGGCCAGACGATTACGGCAGATGTCTATTGTCAGCAACTGCAAACCATGATGGAAAAGCTAGCTGCTAAACAACCGAGGCTGGTTAATCGCTCTAGGCCACTGCTGCTTCATGATAACGCTAGACCACACACTGCACAACAGACGGCTACCAAATTAGAGGAGCTTCAATTGGAATGTCTAAGACATCCACCGTACTCTCCGGACCTTGCCCCAACAGATTACCATTTTTTTCGAAATTTGGATAACTTCTTGCAAAGGAAAAAATTCAACTCCGATGGGGCAGTCCAAACCGCCTTCAAAGATTTTATTGATTCCCGTCCGAATGGTTTTTTTAGTAAAGGGATCGATGAACTACCTATGAGATGGCAAAAGTGCATAGATAGCAATGGTACATACTTTGATTAAATAAATATATTATAATAAAAAAAAATCGGCTTTATGTTCCTCCCATACTAAACGCCAATTTCATATGTAAGAACCTAATATATTCAGATTTACTTCTACCTTTCTTCACATAAAAAAATTTAAGGATTTAAAGATAAAACATTGTTTCTAATTTTTCAGTCTTTCAAACACTTATAACGAATATAGTGATATGTAGACCTCTTTCCACTTAAGAAAAACAATCGAATTAGTATGTGTACGACACACGTTGTTTCACTGTGTTGGTATTACGGGTATAGGTAAACACCAACACACGGCACGGCTTTATTATTCTTCATAGAAATTTATCCGAAGAATGGTTGTATAAACGTCTCTCACTCTTTCCGTAGTTTCATACAGATATGAATTGTATCACGCAGCAGTTACTGATTATTGAATGTATGACAGTCGTATTCTAGCTATTTATATTTATATTAGTATGTGTCCGACTCACATTGTTTCACTGGCTGGTGTTGGCAGGTATAGGTAAACACCAACATACGGCACGGCTTTATTATTCTTCATAGAAATTTATCCGTTGGTGATATCTTTTAGTAATCATATATTGAAAACTGAAATTACATATTACAGATGAAAAGTAGGGAACACTACATTTTAAGAAATTGGTTATCGCCGATTTCTTGCTGCTAGGCTCTGGGGTTGGACTTGTACCTGAATCAGAATTATTAGTTATTTAAAAACTCTAGGTGAACATACATATATAGCGTGTATCATTTTCCTAATATACAGCAAAATCCCGTTAACTCGAACCCCGATAATTTGAAATTCCCTATAATTCGACATTTTCAAATAAAAAAGTCCCAAATGTTAATTTTAAAATATATTTACCCCGTTAATTCTAAAATACGCCGTAATTCGTAAATTAAATTTTTAATAGTTGAAATTAGACGAAATTGAAAAAAGATTTCGATTTTTTCGCAAGTGAAAATAGCAAATATGTCAATATCGGGTAGGTTGGTATTGAAAAATGGAAACCTGCCAGATACAATTGGCCGCGAAGCGGCTGACGTAGGCATAGGTTAACAATTGTGTTTGCTGCACAGCAAACACAATTGGCCGCGCAGCGGCCACAATAGCCGCCCACAGGGCCTAGCAGTAAGCTAGTAATATTGTAATTAGGCATACATCAATACGCACATTTGCCGGTACGATACCGATACCGATATTTATAAAAAAGTATCGACGATACCGATACCGATGCGGACAGTGAAGATTTCAAAATGGGTAAAAAGTTGCGGGTTTAGATTAAAAACAGACGAAATTAATTGTATAATATTTATTTAGAATGTTTACTTAATAATGAAATTTTAAAAATTGTAATTTAACAGAACATTACGTTTAGATTATTATATGAATATCTTGTTGGTGTAATGGTCATGATTCGCTCGCTTAGTGATCTGACTAGCAATTTTGTCCTAGCATAGCATAGCAATTTCATAGCATAGGCTTTTGGCTTAGTTTGAGAATAATTAAAGATAAATTAAGATTATGCCTCGTTTGAACGTGAAGGAATTAAGCGCGAAGATTGCGCGTTTACACATGGATTATCTACAATGCGAAATTCAAAATCTATCGATGTATCAAATTATTAAAAAAGTTATTAATAAATACTTTATGCACTCGACTACAGAATAAAAGTAACAAAACATAACGTGACCTAAAAATAAATTTGTAATAAAATTAAATAACCAAACCTAACCTTACCTAACCCTAAAATAAATTTGTAATAAAATTAAACAATCGAACCTAACCTAACCTAACGTAACCTAAAAATAAATTTTCAATGAAATTAATTAACCTAACTTTTTAATACTTTGTACCGCCGTATACAAATATCATTTTTGAAATCAGAACACTCGACTTTACTTTTATTCTGTAGTTGACTGCATAAAGTATTTATTAAATATTTCGTTAAAAACTTGTTAAATATAATTACGTGTTCAATGTGTTCGTGTGTGTAATGCAGCATAATGTTTTCTTGCCTTGTAGTACCTACTTCACACAAGGTGAATCCATAGATAAATTCATCCACTCAATCAATATTTATCTACTGTCTATGGTAAGGCGTCATTCACGTCATAGATAAAACAAGCAACTGTCAGATTTATATGGGTAAAATTGCGAAAGTTTGAACTGTCATAACTTTTTTAATAAATATTTTGCGCCGTATATAAATATCATTTTTGAAATCAGAATACTTGACTTTAAGTGTATCAAAAAAAATAATTCCCGGTGGAGTTGTGTTTTTTCTAAAAAAAATCCCTCAATGTACAGTAGCCGGCAAACATCTTGAAATTTTACGGCGTAGTGGGGGGAAGTTTGCGCATGTACCATTCCACCAACGAGACCCAAATTTTGTCTTCTGCGCATTCCCCCACTACGCCAAAGAATTTCAAGAAGTTTGTCGGCAACTGTATCTAAGTTTCGTATTCTCACCGAGAATTATATTTTTTTTTTATATATAATTTGCACATTTTTGTTTCAATACTTATGTAACACAACAAATATCAAGACAATTAATTGTACTCACAGACTTGCAAATAATACACAACTGAGATATCGAATATTCGCCAACAAGCCACTACTCGCCACAACGCATCAGACAGACTCACTGAATACGAAGCGCGAAGAAAATGTAGTCCGCGACTTTCATTATTCGCGAAAAGGAAATTAAATTAAGCAACGTTGTAAAAAGGAAGTCAGACCCGCTTGCAGTTTAATCAACGTTCTTTATTCGCAAAATCAACATTTTTCTAAACGGTTTATGAATGCAGCGAATTCTATAATGCGATAACAATTCTCGTGAAATGTTGACGCATGTTTTCGCGGGTATTCCTAATGTTTACAGTGTGCATACATGCAAGTGTATAAATATAGGCTGTTTCAGACCTATTTTATAGTACTTCAGGGGGGTTATCGGAAGTACGCGAAAATGTAAATAGAGATAAGGTAGGATTTATGTACAAATATAGGCGTTAACGATTTTTTCTACATTTCTGACTTGTACTGTGTTTTGTAAAACGTAATATCTTTAAAAGAACTTATACCCAATATTTTAAATTCATAGTAATTAAAAACAAAACAATTATTACTTGTTGGCGTTTTGAACAAAGTAAGAATGATTATGGTTGTAATATTTTTATAGATATTTGACAATATAAGTTGTAGCGGTGTTATGTATCTGTTGCAGTAGGGTAGACTGGGGACGGTTGAAACAATTTAACTTTGACCTCACGTAGTGGATTATCTTCAGTATTTAAACACAATATGTTTATACCATTTAGAGGAACATGTATCTAGCTAACAATTAAAAATAATTTGGTGGCTATATTGCAATAAATTAAGCTGCAATTACCACATTAAGAAGATAGGGAAATGTGTTTCAATTGACCCCATAGTGGGGTCAATTGAAACAGTAAGAGGGGTTGATTGAAACACTCATTGAAGTTATTTATTCAGCCTTAATTATTTCCTTTACTAAAACAGTATTTAATGAGATCGTGAAAAATCGGCACTCGTAACATAAAAAAATCGATAGTTATGAACAAAAATATCTTTGACCTAAACAAACTCAAATATTTTTTTAACTAAGTGAGTTTTAGTGCTCTAACTAATACTAATCTTTAATAATCGGCATAATTAACACTATTAAATTGGGATATTAAGCTTTAACAGAATATAATGGAAGTAAAAAGAAGTATTCAGTCTCATGCAAAAGTGCTTGTTTCAATCATAACAACATCCTTTACTCCCGACCTTTAAACATTTCTGTAAACACGCAAGAACATTGTGTAAAATGCAATAATATTTATATAAATAAGTGTGTATGTATTTAAGTACATTAAATACGTATGTATTTGGTTGTTTTAACATGCGACGTGATAATATTGCATGGGTGCAAAAACTTTAAAAGGACTGAGAAGCAAATCTTTAAAAAAATACCATAAAAAATTTCTACTAAGCTATCTAAATCTTTTAAAATTTTACAAAAAAAAAACACTTACGTAAATGAAATCAACACAATTATATATCAAAAGTCTAACATTAACGCACCGTTTGGAGCACTTTTTCTCTTTTTTATATCTTCCTAATGAGACGTGGTCTACATTAAACATATTAGCATCCTTTCATAAGGATTTTCCTATCAATAATTCTTCATGTGCCTGCTGATATGCAAACACGTTCTTTGAATTTCTATTTTTAATGTGAGTCCGTTTCCTAGGCATCTGAAGAAAAAAATAAATAGTTTTTGTTCCAAATTTTTCTGACATTTTTTCGCTATTCATGAACTCAAATCATATGGGTCCTACTCATTCGCCGCCAGATTGGCATTTTTTAATACTAAAGGCAACCGCGCAACCCAGCGTTGCAAAGCAGAGATGGGCCGCACGGCCGCCATCCAAAAATTTGCCCTCATTGTCTCGTCACTTCACATTTATACATGCAATTATATATATACATACCTACATAAACTACCAAGATATTTAAATACAGTAAGCATTAACACGATGTATAAGCAGCATACACAAAACCCAAAATATATAATAACATAATATAAAAATACAAAGGATAAACAGGATTATACAGGTAAGGAGCAAACAGGCTCCTTACCTGTATAATCCATTCTAATTGAAAAACGAAAAACCCTTTCTAGAGACTCAGATGAATATAAGATCATTGACAAAACTATCAAAAAGGAAATTAGAAAAGATATTAAAAGCTATAACACAAAAAAAAATTGTGTTATAGCTTCTAATATTCGCATACAATAGAAACTAATAAAATATGAAAGTCTTTAAACGGTTAAAATCTCATGGATACCATAACACAACTAAAATAAAAGATGAAAATGGAATTATTGTATGAGACAAGGAATCTATATCAAAAACCATTGAAAAAATTTAATCAGAGCTCTACACATCACGAATTAACCAAAATGAGGTAAAAAAAAATGCATATTGAATGTAGGATCCGAAGAATTACCAGAAATAGAAATCGAAGAGATTGAAGATGCCTTAAATCAAATGAAAAATAATAAGGCTCCGGGTACAGATCAAATAACAAGCGATATGCTAAAACTAGGGGGAAGAAAATTGATAGAAGCCATAAAAATACTATTAGACAAATGTCTAGAAGAAGGAAAAATACCTTGTGATTGGCAAATCGCAGAAGTAAAAATAGTATTTAAAAAGGGAGACATCGGTAATCTAGAAAACTATCGACCCATCATAAGTTTGCTTTCACGTTTATATAAATTTCTAACAAAGATCATGACGAATCGCCTAACGCTAAAATTTGATCATTACCAACCCGTAGAGCAAGCCGGCTTCCGCAAAAGTTTTGGAACTAGAGACCACATTCAAACTCTGAGATTGCTCATAGAAAAAACAACAGATTATAATATACCTATACACTTAGCTTTTATCGACTACCAAAAGCATTTGATTCAGTTGATAAGTGGGCAATCATCGAAGCACTCCAAAACGCGAGAGAAGACTCTAGATATATACGATTAGTAAACTTAGAAAATGCAACTATGAGTGTTATAATTGACGACGACACTAGAATTAAAAAATAAAAATAGAAAAAGGTGTCCGACAAGGTGACACAACCTCGCCGAAGCTCTTCACGTTAGCCTTAGAAGTTGTATTTAAGACCCTGAATTGGGATAAAAAAGGTGTGAAGATAGATGGAACATATTTAAGTCACCTAAGATTTGCTGACGACATAGTAGTTGTAATTAATAATATCAAAGAACTAAGTATAATGTTATAAAGTATAATGTAAAATAACTACACGGAGCTTCGAGTTGGTCGTAAGATGAATATAAAGAAAACAAAAATGTTGAGTCCAGAGAACAAAGTCATCACTATCAATGATAATAATATTAAAATAGTAGATGAATATATATACCTAGGACAAAAGATAAAAATGAACAAAGATAACCAAACAGCAGAATTGCCAAGACGAATAGGAATGAGCTGAGCTGCTTTTGGCAAACTCAAACATATCTTCGAGAACAAAGAGATCCCAATTAGCCTAAAAAGCTAAAAGCTTTTGAATCATGCATACTGCCAGTGATGACGTATGGATTGGAGACTATGGCCCTTACAAAGAAAAGTGTAGAAAAGCTCAAATGCACGCAACGATCCATGGGGAGATCCATGCTTGGAGTAAGCCTAAGAGATAGAATAAGAAACGACGAAATTAGGCGCGGAACTAGAGCAGTGGATATCATGGATCGTGTAGCGAAGCTAAAATGACAATGGGCAGGATAAGTTGCAAGACAAGATGCTACAAGATGGCCTCCCAGAGTTCTGAAATGGAGACCTTGGGAAGAATAAAAGAGGCATCGGAAGACCTCAAAAGAGATGGGCCGATGATATAGTCGCTGTGGGGGGAAAGAAATGGCTACAATTACAACAGAGAAGAATGGAAAAATAAGGTAGAGGCCTATATCCAGCAGTGGAAAGACGAAGGCTGATGAAGAAGAAGAAGAAGGAAAAAGAAAACTCCCTTTTGGATTAAACAGACAGCATAAAATATGGACTTACACACACGCACTATGGCCGGCACATACGATCCAAGAGCAAAACATGACAATCAAGAATACATACTACTACTGTTGAAGGATCTCCCACCTGGAGACCCACACCCGCAGAAACGCCCTGAACGGCTCCCGGGCATTTTACTCGACTTGTATTAAAGCAAATGAATTTTTCATAACTGATATAACTTATTGTAATGATAGTTCAACTTTTTGCAAAAAAATAGGTCAGAAATATTGGAAAAAAAATGCAAACTTTGATATGGTAACTAACTCCGTAACTATTGATATTGGGTCATGGTTGCTTGAACATTTTAGACTTATGACATAGGCAGGAATCTACCGGCAAAGTTTCTGCTGCTAGCTCTGGTACACCCTGTATATATGTATGCGCAGGGCGCCGGACTCGAGAATTTCCGACCTTTGCTCTGTAGTTCATTGTGAAGTATTTTAAAGATTGGACTTTAGTAGAACTGCGCAGCTGGCTTGGTCAGGTGTATATTGCTCGTCTTTATGCTTTCGTTCATGACGATTACATCATTATTAATGTTTTGTTTTTACTCCCTTTATATTAACTCGTGGCGTCTGCTTGCTTGCTTGCCGGCTTGCCGTCGAAAAAACTTTGGATCGATTTTTGACCCTTTTCCCGTCATCCAATCGAGCTGAAACTTTGCAAGCGGACTCGTGGTGACGATCAAGAAGATCTATCAAATTTTCGTTAAAAAATAATAATAATTATAGTATAATTTTGGATTTTTAGAATTTTTAATAGTTTTTTCAAATCGGAATCATTGCAAAAGTTTGATTACTAGCAACGGCGGCCCGATAACGTCGCGGAATATTTTCTAAATTTGAATTACTCCGTCGGTATACATAATAGGTACTTCACTACGAATTTCGAAAATCTAAATTGACTGACAAATGTTTTTTGAATTTAATCTTCAAAGCAAGAAGTGTCTTATCAAAGCTCAAAACATCTGACATTTTAGAAATATATTAAATTCCTGTAAGTTTAGTGTTATGTTATATGTTTTAATTTGTCTTTAATTGATGTTATATTTTACAAAGAATGGGAGTATAATAAAACTTGGTTTTTATGGGTTAGTTTTTTTAAGCACTTTTTCACAATAATTGATACATAAAGACCGGCGCTACGCATCTTCCGCCGCGACCGATTGGTCGCGGAACGCCGCGCGCCGCTACATTTATTTTCATACAATATGCGCTTATCACTGCGCGGATGATCGGTCGACCTATTTGCTTTGCCGATTTTACGCGACGAAAAAGACGCGGCGGAAGATACGCTCAGTGTGGCGCCGGCCTGATTCGCTTATACATATATCAAGTATTATTTTGATGATAAATGCAAGTAAGAAATTAAAATATTCATGTCATCCGATATAAAAATCGAAAAAATCTACAATTAAAGAAGCTAACCCATAAAAACCAAGTTTTTAATATACTCCCTTTCTCATTGAATCAGGTTTCGTACCTACTGCACGCTGCATTTGGGGTCATTAATCATTTGTATTGATTCCAATTTGGAAAAAACATTAAAATTTCTCAAAATCCAAAATTATACTACAATTATTAAATTTTTTAAACGAAAATTTGTCAGATCATTTTTGGCGGCGTCACGAGTCTGCCTGCACAGTTTCAGCTCGATTGGATCACGGGAAAAGGGTTAAAAATCGATCCAAAGTTTTTCCGGTAGACAACAAACCGCAGACGCTACAAATTAAAAGAAGGGGAGTAATAACGGTGAAAATGTATGTAAATAATAGTTAAAAAAGTAACCCATAAAAACCAAGTTTTTATTATACTCCCTTTCTTTGTAAAATATAACAACAATTAAACACGAATTAAAACATATAACATAACACTAAACTTACAGTAATTTAAAATATTTCTAAAATGTCAGATGTTTTGAGCTTTGATAAGACACTTCATGCTTTGAAGATTAAATTCTAAAAACATTTGTCAGTCAATTTAGATTTTCGACATCCGTAGTGAAGTACCTATTATGAATACCGACGGAGTAATTCAAATTTAGAAAATATTCCGCGGCGATATCGGGCCGCCGTAATCAAACTTTTCTAATGATTCCAATTTCCAGTTACTGTAGTACAGTAGATGCAAAAGGTTTCGAGATGAATATATATAAATATCGGAGTAAAGATCGGAGATACTAATTTTGGTCACCGGATTCGTTTCTATGGTTACAGCTTAGACGGCGCCTACGCACACTAATATAAAGCCTTGCACGTTGGGTAGTGAAGGCGGGCAGATAAACCATATTCCCCACACAGCCAAACTCATAATACAGAGGTGAGTACAATGTACGTACAAAACAATGTTTACACAATTCAACAAAACAATTTTTTTTAATTTAATTGTCACTTTATATTTTACGGACCACCAATGAATATAAAACATACAGAAAAAATATGTGACAATAAGAAAATGATAGTCAAATGTATTATAAATGATTATTGCTAAGTGTTTGAACACGGATTGTAGAATATGGTGATGGATGAATGAGGAGAAAGCTGCTTTAGGGTCACCACCCGTTATGTAACGGGAATTCTCCTAAGTCGTGAAATGTTTAATGATTTTATTCGCTCTATAAAACAAATACAACTTATACATAATTACGATAATAAAGACAATGATAAAGACTAGACCTACGCCGGGGATCGTTGAAAGACTGACATGCCCGTACAGGGCGTTGGCTAGTTTTATATGCTTTGAGAACAAAGAACTCTCTTGAAGTCTAGCTGTGGGTGTGTGCTAACGATGCGATGACCTATATCGACGGCTCGTGTACCCTGCTGTGCCTCAGTTTTGTTTACGCGGCAGACTCGCCACGTTTGTGTGTGTGTGACCTAGATTGGTGGTTATATATTTATGGGGTGAGACGCCGTAGAGTAATTATCGGGAAATGGATATGATATGAAAGGAAGCACGCCCTCTCCTTGTTTTCCTTCGAATTCAGGTAGAATGACTAGTTCTTTCCTTATTAGAAGGGCACTACGTCTCACTGTGGTATTCTGGTTTAGTCTGTACCTTATCTGAAGGATTTGTACAGTCACATACAAACTAAGATCCTCACAGGTTGGCACACTCAAGCAGTTAATGTTCAATTTTCCAAAATCAAGCAATATTGTGTCAAAGTCATAGATACCAGATTTTAGTAGACCGTACACTATGGAAAGGTATGGGAGAAGGTGGATGTATTCAATGACATCCGTTCCTGCTCATAAATGCATAATATTCAATAAAAAAATAAAAAAAACTATTATAAATAAGTGAGGACCTATCAGGTTGAGAAAAGCTATTATATGTGGAGTATATAAAAAAAATTTAATGCAGTCATCGAGGATTACTAATTTATAATGTACTGAATTTGAGATTTTATAGGAAACATAGCCTATAAATTTATAGGAAACATAATTTTGGAAGGAATAGATACATAAAATCTAGAATACAGTACACTCTAAATTAGTTATGACCGCATCATGACCTGTATTTATACATGTATCTTTACTATGCTTACTTTATTGTTCTTACTTATCTGTGTTTATTGCCTTTCTGGGCGGCCGACTCTCCAGGTAGCAGGAGTGCGTGTTGCCCTGCCTGCGGCTTGGCGAGGAGGCTGCGTTTAGCATTAAAATAATGCCAACTAGGCGGCGAACGTGCTGGGCCGATATGTACGCTCTGCGCATAAAACAGAGTGTGGTGAGTCCTCTTCACTACATACCTAATTTCGTTGCTGTAACAGTCACAGTGTGTATATATTTTTTACCCCCCTCTGTACATATTATGCTGACCGTACTCAGCAGTAAAAAATGGCCTTGATTCCGGTCCGTAACCATTAATCCCATACGAAGCTTTGACTGTAAATTTGCAAACAATCATCTCTGTCATCTTGTTCGAGTAGTGCAGCTGCTGAATGGTGATAATGGCGTCCTTTTCTATAGTCTCACCTTTCATAAAACATGTAGAAATATTGTGATCATTTGAAAACTCTTTCAGTCATCATTGTAAAAATTTTCAAATATGGTTAAATCTTGCAGCGATTGTGGATGCCAATATGTTATCCCAATTGTGGCCTTCGCTTTCAAGGGTAAGTGATTGTCGAAGTTTTATTTTTATATTATGGTCCTGTTTCGTTCATAACCTTCACTGTGCCAAGGAGAGATGTATTTTTGGAGGATTTTACAGATTTTTTTGGAATTTAATTGTTTATGATTATAAAATTTCAGATTTCCTCTTCGAAGACCAGATTTTTCAGCAAAATGGATTAACGTGCTGCTCCGAAAATTCGTATTTGTGCAGTGAATATTTTAAATCCGATGCATATAAGAAACCGTCACATAAACCGCGCTTACTTAAAAACGACCCTGTTACCAATATATTTAATACTAGCGGCCTTCGGCTTTACACGGGTACTTAGCAAAAATTTCAAAAATTATACATTTTAACACACACACACACATACATACACCCTTCTTTTTGCGTCGGGGGTTATTAAAAAAAGAGCATATTTTACATCTCTTTGCTCTATTGTCAATAACTTCCGCAGCGTACGCGATATAAGGTTTTTTTTTCACACGTTGGGTTACATTATCGAAGTTTTCATACGGATCTCTAACAGTTTTGAAAATATTCTATAGCCTATGTTCATCAGGATTCTAAATGTGAAAGAATTTTTCAAATCGGTCCAGTAGTTTAGGAGCCTATTCAATTCAAACAAACCATCAAACCTTTCCTCTTTATAATATTAGTATAGATTTCGGAACATCTTCGACTGTCTCCCAAAATTCCAAAGTGGGTATTATTTGGAAGAATAACGGAAGAAAAATCCAGTCAACGTCGAAAAGGAAACGATTTTTCAAAATTTATTGACGCATCAGTTCATGGATAAGTCAGGAATATTGAATAAAAAATTTTGGTCGCGGCCTGTCGATTAATGCTCATATTTTCTTAATTATTGTAAATAATGTTCAGTTTATTACTTTTATATAAGAACAAATAATCTTTTTAAGTTATCGCCCTACAAAAATTGCAGTCTATCTTGTACATTCTGATACAAATTAATAATAAAAACCCACATTGTCGTAAAAAAAAAACGCCAAAATATACATTTGCAGTGAATGTGCCGCCTTAACTGTTGATTTTTCACCCAAAAATATTTTCTTTTCAAAATTAAAATATGAAGACTTCGCAGAAGTTTTTGCTAATTGATGCAAGACACCTGTATATATAGTATTTCTTTTTCTAACTCTAAAATTTAATAAAACACATTAAAATCGTGGTAAAGGCTTTGATATTAGTTTTATTGAAAAAATCATTTTGTCATTAGTGTTTAATGCACGTATACTGTTCACTTTGTGACAGTGGCAGTTTAGCTACCCACCGTTTTTTAATCGAGGATTTTGAATGATGTTTGGAATTTGTAAAGAGTGAAGAATAGGATATACATCAGTAACCCTTGGCATGTCTGGTAGGATCTGTCAGACCCACCACTTTAAAGAATCGTCGACATTAAAAAAAATATAACTTACCGCTTTTCTCTCTTGAGCAGTTTCAAGTTCTAGAGCGAACTGTATCACTCGTTCGTTCAGTAAAGTACAATTCGTTCATGAAGAATAATTATTACGAAACTCTTTATATTTTCATAGTGGTTTTTTTTTTTAAAGTTTTCTCAAATAAATAAATTAAATATGCAACCTTTTAAATGGGAGGAAATTGAGCCAAAATTAATTCGTATTCCTGCATTAGCACACAATATTAACGAAATTGAGGTTATCTTGCGTAAGGTGTGGTTTGTGGTCGCTTTTGCGTCATTTTCACGACCAAGGCTATCGCTAATGCAGCGCGTCGGCGTCGATTGAAATTCTTTGAATGATTTTAATAAATTCTTTGTGTGTTTACAGCGCTTTATGGGCCTGCCACACGCTCAAGTACCTATCACCACACTTTTGCACGCGCGTGTAAAAAACACCGACTACACTCACGGTGTTCCGTGTACAAACGTGCGCGTAGTTGGCGCTTTGTACACGGTGCCCCGTTTACCAACCGGCATGCGCATGCAAAAGTGTATCTTACTTTGTGGTCAACCACGATGTGCTTACGTTGTAGTATCAAACCTGAAATATTTTCTGTAGATGTGCACTATAGTAGTAAAGAAGGTTTGGATATTGTGACATTTGAGTTCGGGGGATTTCGGTAATACAGGTACAAAAAAATGTGTAAGTAAAACGTTCAAAATAAGGTTTATTGTTAAATAGGTATTATTGTTAAATAGTGGCCAGAATAAAATATATATATATATATAAAATTCAGACTTGTTAATAATTCGTCTGTCGGAAGAAATGATCAGCGAAAAGCGTCTAGCAATCATGAATGTCAGTGTATAGTACTGCCCCGTTAAACATATTAAAAAATCAGATTTGCTATTTTTACATTTTACTTAAAATCCTCCGAACTCAAATGTCATAATATCCAAACCTTTTTACCTACTACAGTGTACACTGCCAGTCGCCGGCTCTTGGTCTAAGAAGACTATGTAAGCGGCACGAATTGCTGCGTTCACCATCTGGTAACACTGTTATGTATGAGTTTTATAATTTTTTTATTTATGATACGGGTAGGTAAATAAAAAAGTGGGCACACTGGTAACAAAACTTTATTATAGACTCATAAATGCAAACATTACACAAAGAATATTCCCATATCTTTATTTTCAACACAATATCACTGTCAAATTATTAAAAATATGTATATCTTTGTCAATATAATATATAATAATAATAATAATCAATATAATTTAATATGTATCAAAATTATATATTGCAGTACATCTCTAACATTAAAATACACACATACATCAAAAATACACGTTCGACAACATTTATCTTATAGCTATTTTTAAGAACTACTCGCACGTTGATAATTTCAGGGTCGTTTCTCAATTCTTCCTGATATACTTGTTTTAATTAAACAGCACGATAAAAGGCGAAAAAAGGCAGGCTAATGTGCTGGATTGTGTGATATTACAATAATTGTACGCAAGTTTCATACTTCTGTATTCAACCAACAGCGGTTCACAACATATACAGCGTGTTTAGCAGCTAGCAACATATATTTTAGGCAACTCCTTTTTAATACAACATTGAATAGAAGATATTCTTAACACTTCGGGTGAATTTTCGAATTGAAAGAATGAAACGTGTGATTTTTATAACGGAATTTGCACTATTTCAGCAAGAGCACACCATCTGCATAATAGGGGGGGGCATAGCGGGGTAGTGGGGCATAGCGGGGAATCCCTACGATAGCTTTTGAGCTATGCAATGTTTCAAAGGGCTCGCTTTAATTGGTCATCTGTCGGCACGTGACCTTCACATGCGATCCATGCCATTTCTACAGCCGTTTATGCTATATAAAAAAAGACTAAAAAACAGTGTTTTCGTTAAAAAAATACGTGAAAATAAACAGCAATTCTTTCTCGAACTCAATTATATATTGTGATGGTTAATTTTTTGTTTTGAAGCAGTACCTTCTGGACTTCATAATTAAAAGTACAAGATTTTCTAGCGTTGATAGCGGGGCAAATGCCTTTTTTTTTGTCATCGATATATATATCTCAGATTCAGATCAGCTCAACTCAGGTTTAGATCAAATTGAGCCGGTTCACTGAACCGGTTCAATTGAGCTGATGAGCCGGGTCAGTCAGGTGAGCCGGATCGCCCACCACTAATCCATAGTCGTTCGCAATGCATTAAACCATGATATTGAGTCAAAACTTGTTGTTTAATCATAATATTTTATCTTGTAGCCCACTATGCCCCCCCTCCCCTATATTACATTTAATTCTGTGTGAAATAAATAAATAAGGTGAAATAGATTTTCTCAACATTTATTTGCCTTTGAACATTTCCTACGACAAGACAGCCCAAATGATAATCCAAACACGCAGGAGGGACATTGCAAATATTGGTTAAAAAATAAAAAAAGTGAGAAAATTTGCATATAATACTTCAATTATCAGATTAATTTTTAAAGAATTTTCAAACTGATTTCTGATCATCATTGAGGCCACTACACGTCAATAATGATATGACAGAGAGAAGAAGAAGAAGAATCAGTACCTACCTATTAATTAAATTATTACTGAACACACGCAAAGTGGATGTAAAGTGGTCATTTGAAAATTTCAATTTTCAAGTGACAAAGTGCCAGACGTCTGTATAAGTATTTTATTCGAAATATGCGAGGGGGCTTATTAAATTAACGTGACGTCAACTTCATTTTAAAATATTATTTTATATTATAACTCTTAAACTGCGTTTATATTATTTCTTGCTTCGTGGAATTGTTTGATTATTCTTTAATTAAAAAAATAACACATTCATGCACGTGTCAGAAATGGTGAACCTTACGGTCACGTGGTCAATTTGTTCTTGATTACAATTACACTCCGTTGTTACCGGACATGATTTCTGAACGGAAGCTGGACACCACCATGACGTAGTAGTAGGAGATCACTGAAACAAAAATTAAAAATAAATATAGCTTATTTATAGCCAATACAGGTCGTAAGCCCTGTGGCCACCCTATAAACATAATTTACAAATAGCTTCGCCTTTTGAGACTTGTGTATTTTATTTTAATTTAAAGTATGTTTTATTTTAACTGAAACTTGATTGACGGTCGCTTGAGCGTGTAATACACACTCGTCATAGACACACGGTGTTGACCTTGGAACAAATGTTATTGCCGTAAACTGTTAATCTATAAAATCATTCCTAAATTATATTTATTGATTTGTGATCGTCTTTATATTTTTCTGGATATTATTTACAATTTATTTATCATTAAACATTTTTTATTATTAATTTATCCTTTATTTATGAAAAGTGTACCTATTGTGTATCAAGAACTCATTCCTAAATTTTATTTATTGATTTTCTTATTTTATTTTATTTGCAATTCATAATATCATGAAGGTTTTATTTATTATTAATTTTCCACCGGCAAATTTTTTTTCAAAAAGCAAAAATTTATTTATTCCGTTTCTGGACAAACGGATTTGAAAAAATCGCTTTTTTTCACGCTTACGAGATGTCATGTCATTAGATTAATAAATTATAAGACCTAATACTTTTACACACAACGGAAATAAAATGGAACGAAAAATACGTATTACAAAACAAAAACTACATGAAATGATCACCACACTTTATTAATAACCCAACGAAACTAGATGAAAGAACTCATGTTATGCTGTGAAACAAGTAACAATTGACAACTTGAGAACACAACAAATCCATTCATTCAATGTAAAGGGAATTCTCGATGCGTTGGTATGTTCGGATACGCGGTGCACAGCCAAACCGTAATTTGCTTTGCGTTCAGTTATAAATACTTTGTTTTCAATATTCGTGATGATATTCGGCAAATATCTACTATTCGGCGAATACGTATATTCGTATTCGTTGCATCACTACTTTTTACATCTGTTTCCGTTATGACACTTGCATTTTATTACTAATAGTTAATATTTGATAATGAGAGGACTTCTCCTCCCGAAACTATACAAACTATACGTAGTAGTAATTAATAACTCATATTGTGTGTGTATATCATCCATGTCGCAACACTCAGCCGTATGTCGCAATAGACAGCACTCCTAAGCAATTATAACAAACAATTGTAATTTTAAAAAATCTATAATTCTTTTACAGTGGGCACCTAAAGCACTGGCCCCGAATAGAATGGACCATCGCCGTGACTGTAAAAATACTTGGTGATTTCACAGATTCTCGTCCGCTTTGTGGAATCAAGGGCGCCCGACAGATTAGATCACGCTTGGAGCTGCCTTATTTCTGTTCCAGCCGTTCGTTCTTGCGAAACACCATTACGAAATGAGCTCGATGTGATCATCACTGAAGTGGAAGTGTAAAGCGAACCGGGAACTGCGAATATTCACTAGTGATGGTATTTTAACCGGCGACACACTAACCGTTTTTTTAAGAATTGTAAATGATGGCATACATGATTGGTAACTGATTTTTCGCAATTTGACGGGCAACTATCGGTACTAGATAACAGTTACATCTTAGTTAGCAATCATCGGTACACTCGGATACAAATCCCATGTATCTGTACCGAAAATAATCGGTTAAGATAACGGTTTGACCATCTCTAATATCCATATTCTCAGGACCGTTAACCGAGAAAATTTACTTCTCTTTTTCCAAGCTGGCAATTTTCTTCTTCTTCTTTTTTTCTTTTAGTAGATTACTGTGCTACAGAAAACTACGCCTCCTGGGATGACGAGGTCCAGCTGTCCCTCCATCGTTTCGGTGGTCTTCCCGGTAGGCGTCGTCCAGAGGGAATTTTATTGACTGCTGTATGCATGAGTCTGTCACGGTCCTCTGGATACGTAATCCCGCCAGAATCTTCTTCTGGATCTGCTTACTCCATTGTGCTTTGTCCTCTATTTTGAAAGTTTTCCTTATGTCTTCTGTAAAATTTTATTTTGTAAAAACGACTTACGTATTCCTACAATGGCGGAGATCAGAACACCTACTCCGGCACCGATCTGTCCAGCTATCATCGTCAGAACGACCTGGATAACGGCGCCGATGGCGTACAGGACGATTCCAATCAGCGTGATCACAACCCACACGTTAAGCAGGTGCGCGCGTCTCTGAAAGAAAAATCAAAACAATCAATATCAAATGATATCTTCAAAATAAAGAAAAATACTGTAAACTTGACAAACGGATTCAATAACCCTTCACAAAAATTTCTTAATGGATCAAATCACGATCAAATCAAAAGACCTAAATATCCCTGTCCGATCACTGCGATCTCGATATCACAAAAGTGAGGAGTCCTTCCTTAAGGAATATCTTGAAAATAATTACATACATGCACACACATACACACTCGTGTAGTAAGCTACTCCCACATAACACTACATTTATCTTAATTTGTTTCATTTCTTTGTTTTAAATGTAATTATGTGAATTTTGTCATGGCTTTATTTTATATAATACACTCGTATCTTGCGTATATGTAACGCTGTTGAATTTCAAATAAATAAATAACAATTCACAAAATTCTGTCTTAGACGTGTGATGGCATCATCACATCACTCAAGCATCCATCTACATATTATGCATGCCACTTTTAAATTCTCGCACGTAACATCCCTTTTGCGTGAACTACATTGGCTCCATTTCCTTGAATTCCAATTCCAAGATAATGGCAACGGATAAAAAGTAAAATATATAACGACCTCTCCTTACAGACAACGTCTACTGGACATTGGCAGACTTAAGACAGACCGTCTGCTCATGACATTGCTACGTGTGGACTACTGGAACAGTATTTAAGCTGGACTGCCGACATTTCAGCCGGAGAGATTAGAAGATAAACACATGGACAAGGAAGACCAAACAGCGGAATTGCCAACTTTCGAAAACAAAAAGTATCCCAATTAGCCTAAAAAAAGCCTTCGAATCATGTATACTGCCAATGATGACAAACGGAGTGGAGATGACGACGTTAACAAATAAAAGTGTACAAAAGCTTATACGCATGCAATAATCCATACTTGGTAATAGCCAAAGAGATAGATTAAGAAATTATGGAATTAGGCGCAGAACTAGAATAGTGGATATCGTAGATCGTATAGCAAAGCTAAAATGGCAGTGTATAGAGCATCTTACCTACAAGTCAGGATGCCATAAGACGGACTCTCAGATTTCCGAAGTGGAGACCTTAGGAGAATAAAAAGGGTATTGGAAGACCTCAAAAAGATGGGCCGACGATATAGCCGCTCTGGGGAGAAGAAATGGCTTCAAGAAGCCAATAATAGGGAAGGATGGAAGGGTATGGAAGAGGCCTGTATCCAGCAGCGGAGAGATGAAGGCTGAATAAGATGAAGAAGATTAAAACCTATTCTGAATGCAGTAGAACGGATAATATATAGAACATCAAAATTCTCGCACATGACATCCCTTTTACATGAACTACATTGGCTCCGTTTTCCTGAAAGAGTACAGTTCAAATTGACATTCGAGGCGACACACAACATTCCATCCTACCAACACGCACATGCCCGATTTTTTTGTATCAAAATGCCAAAATAATTTAACCTGATGAATTTTTGACCGATGGGACGAAGGAGCTTTGAAAAGCCAAAATTAAGATGGAACAACCAATGTCCTCAAAGACATATCTGTCTTGGAGATTCAGAACTAAAGAGAGCTGGCACAAGACCGAGATGCACGGAGGAAGACTCTTGAGGAGGCCAAGAAACCCACCAGGGGTTGTAGAGCCAAAAGTGATGATGATGACCTAGATGTGGTCGTATAAAGTGATCAATGTAAGGTTATCAGTTTACCTTTAAGGCACCAACTAGCAGCGTCAGCCCCAATATGGTTGAGACGATTCCAGTTACAATGTACACTCCGTATACGCCGGAGTTCGAGTGTTTGTCGACGACGATGACCCCAATGCCCATAACTGCGAGGATCACCCCGCAAACCTGAAATACAATCATGATTAAAAATATGCACCAGTAATCAAGTAAAGTAGACATAGGATTACACTAGGCATTAATCTTTACGGACATGTGATGGGGAGGTAATCCAACATTCTAATGCGATCTTGCGAACGTAATTAATTAAACTAGGCATATTATGACTGCTACACTAGGCGCTGGTCAGTTATTGCTTATACAGGCTGTACCGGAGCTAGCAGCAGAAACTTGGCCGGGAGATTCCTGACTATGTTATGAGTCTAAAATGTTCAAGCAACCATTGCATAATATCAATAGTTATGAAGATATGCAATATCAAATTTGGCATTTTTTTCAATATTTCTGACTTATTTTTGTAAAAACTTGAACTATCGTTACAGTAACTTATATTGATTATAAAAAAATCATTTGTTTCAATACAACTTAAATAAAATGATAAAAACTTTGTATAAAATAACTTTTTTCAATTTTTGAAAGGTTTTTATCATTTTATTTGACTTGCATTCAAACGAATGAATTTTTCATAATCTATATAAGTTACTGTAATGATAGTTCAAGTTTTTGCAAAAAGAAAGTAAAAAATATTGAAAAAAAATGCAAATTTTGATATTGCATATCTCCATAACTACTGATATTAGGCCATGGTTGCTTGAACATTTTAGACTTATAACATAGGCAGGAATCTACTTATTTTTTCAAAATTCGACTTAATTTATAAATTATAGTGATCTCGAAAACGTAGTTGGTTTAAACTATACACAGCATTGCAATAATAGTCATTGCTTACGGACAGATGGGTTGGGGAAGAACTCCTATTTTATTGAAACTCGGTTACGCAAATGTAATTAATAAATTAGACAGAGAACTGTTATAGTAATACTAGGTGCTAATCAGTACTGACAGATAGGATGGGGAAGAACGCCAATATTTTTGAAACTCAGTTATAGCTATCTCTCAACGTTATCAAACACATTAACGTAATTAATTAAAATAAACACAGGACTGCTACAATAAGCGCTAAACATTCATTGCTTACGAACAGATAGTATGTGCAAACTGTAACTTAATTGTATCTCGATTATAGCGATGTCTCAAACGAAGTTAATTTTAACTAGACGAACAATAGACGCTAATCAGTCATTGCTTCCAGACAGATGGTATGAGGAAGAACTGTAATTTTATTGAAACTCGGTTATCATCTCAAAAAACGAATTATCTCGCAAACGTGATTAACAAAAATAAACTTGACACAGGACTGCTATGCTGGGCGCTGACCAGTCATTCCTTGCGGACAGATGGTTTGAAATAAGTAACCCATAAAAACCAAGTTTTTATTGTACTCCCTTTCTTTGAAAAATATAACAACAATTAAAGACGAATTAAAACATATAACATAACACTAAACTTACAGTAATTTAATATATTTCTAAAATGTCAGATGTTTTGAGCTTTGATAAGACACTTCATGCTTTGAAGATTAAATTCAAAAAACATTTGTAAGTCAATTTAGATTTTGGAAGTTCGTAGTGAAGTACCTATTATGTACACCGACGGAGTTATTGAAATTTAGAAAATATTCCGAGACGTTATCGGGCCGCCGTTGCTAATAATCAAACTTTGGTAATGATTCCAATTTGAAAAAAACATTAAAATTTCTAAAAATCCGAAATTATACTATAATTATTATTTTTTTTAACGAAAATTTGATAGACCTTCTTGATCGTCGCCAGGAGTCTGCTTGCAAAGTTTCAGCTCGATTGGATCACGGGAAAAGGGTCAAAAATCGATCCAAAGTTTTTTCGACGGCAAGCCAGCAAACAGACGCCCCGAGGGAGTGAATATAAAGGGAGTAAAAAGAACTCTAATCTTATTGAAACCCGTATCTAAATCCTCGATTACCTGTAATTCTTTCTGTTTCTAGGTTTGAAATATTCGAGGAGACGAAAAAATTAATGACCAGCAAAATGATTACTATAAAATATTTTTAACCAATATGGAAGACTTGAAGTACACCTCGGTGGTCAAACATTGAAAAGGAAATGAAGAATGCCCTATAAGTCGGGAGACCATCCAGTCCTGGCGTCTTCGTACAAGGAGCGTCGATCCCAAGTACGTGGAAAAAGGGAAAGATTAAGAAGTGAATGTAGAATGTTTTACTTTTTGAATTTCTAAATACCTCCGTTTATGAAGCAGGAGTGCATCGATTTATAATTGCAGTCAATTTGCATACACAATGTATAAAAAAACAGTGGATGATTAGCAAAATGATTAAAGAAGTTTGTATGACTTTTCTGACGACATTTATGACATCATTTACATATATTATAATATGTTGGCCTCTCCAGTGACCGGATTTTAACATGTTATTAAAATCCAATCATTAAATTACAAACAAAACTGTTCAAGGTGACTAAAATTTATGTAAAGAACTTGATATTACGCGATTATATTATCATTATAGTTTCCGTATTACAAAAAAATTAAAGTAAACAACAATTTACTAATGTAGAAGCAACACTTTTATCTAATTTCTATGAAATATATTTGTACGTAGGTAGCTAATTTCAAAGGAATATGGAATTATCTAGTATCAAAGGCTACGGGTATTTTATTTACTCTAAGCCAGTGATTCCCAAAACTATGGGTCGCGACCCACTGGCGGGTCGTGTTTATTATAGATAACGAAGTGCATCCAGATATCAATATAGTGTCTGCAATTTTCACTCATTTAACAGAGTTAAAAAATAACTTTAACGCCGACTTCGAAGAAGAGATAAAAAAGTTCAACAGGATGAACTGGATTTAAAATCCATTTCAAGACAACATAACGACTGAAATGTCAACAAAAGCAAGTGAAGAGCTTATTGATTTATCAGAAGATACGTCGCTGAAAAATACTTTTAATTGCAAGCAATTAGCAAAATTCTGGCTTTCAGTTGCTGACACTTATCCCCATTTTTTGACGAAGCGATGAAAGTCCTCCTCCTCTTCACTATCTCATGTGAAGCGGAATTTTCTGCCATGTTTTCTATTAAGACTAACAGAAATAAATTGGACTATCGAATTCACTGCGATTAAAAGTGACTAAAATTGAAGTCAACGCTAATGCTGTTACGACAAAAAATTCATCCTTCCCATTAACACATCACATATTAACATTTTTCGTAATAAAACATTTCGATTATATTCGGAAGTTTTTATTTTTTTCTTAATTGAAGTCTTTCGTATGGTTAGGTACAATATGAATTGGGAAAATGTGGGGCAGGAAGTGGGTCCCGAATTTTTTTTTGGTGGGTCCCGGTCCTGTCAACTTTGGGAACCACTGCTCTAAGCAAAAGAGCGTTTATCGATCGTAAGTCAGAAATATCTTTAAAAAAGTGCAAACTTCGAAGTCGTTTTTTTGCATAACTATTGATATCAGGTCATTGACATTAGTTACAATATTTTTGACTCATAATGTAGACAGGAATCTACCTATACCTAATATTGTAAATATTGCAGACTATATCTAGTACGCCCTGTATAACTACAAAGATGATAATGAAATATCGCAGTTGAGTAGATTTTTGGTGTAGTGGTCATGACGCTCGACTAGTATACCTGGTGGTCAGTAATTCGAGCCTCATTCCAGAACGCCATTAGAACCAGTCCTATTTTTATAGCACAGGTTTTTAGCTTAGTTCTAAAAATAGTAAGTATATTAGTGCGGCAGTTATTCCGTGTTCGCATCTCTATTTAAAAAATAAATTAAAAATACATAATTATGTTTATTGTATTGTACTTTTTTGTCTTTGTACGACTATTTATAAATCAAAGAATAAATTATGCGTTCTACGTTATTGGTAAATGCTTTAAGCACTAATAATGAACTAAAAATATTAGAAAAAATATAGTTAGTTACTACGTATAATTTATCTAGAAGCATAAAAGTGCCATGGAATAGTTAAATATGAGGGAATCTAAAAAATTATGAGTGATCTATTATTTTTTTTACTAATATAATATACATATGGAGTTGTGGTTTTACAATGCAGTTCTACTTTTAACTTTTATATTTATTTTGATTTACTTGGTAGCGAAGTTGTGAAATCATCTTTAGAAGACATCGAGGTGGTGGAGTCCGTCTTCATAACCATAGATTGATTAGCATAAAAAATAAATACATAATTTTTTAAGATTCCACGGCGGTCGCAAGAGCGTCCGACAGAACAGACTGCTAGGGTCAGCTCAGGAGATGAAATAAATGAAGGTTACTATTTGCAGCCAGGCAATGATCTTGGTCCCGGCTTCCAGAGAGCACCCGCAGCAGCACTGCTTCACTTGATGGATCTTCATCTTGAGCAGATTTTTCGAAAATTATCTGAAAAAAAAATCGAAAAATTATTTGAGAGACCCGAATGTTACATTTTTATTTATTCACATACCTGTATACACATTTAAATTATAATAATAAAACGACCAAGACCCTTTAAAGATAAACAAAATAACTTCAGATATACATAAAGCAACATTATAATAACAGAGTGGTATCCAAGAGACGGTAAAAGAAACAAAGGTGGACAAACGAAAAGATGGGAAGACGATATAAAAAAGGTGGCTGGTCCAGAATGGATCAGAGTTGCAAAGTATAGAAAAAAATGGAAATCTTTAGAGGAGGCCTATGTGGAAAGACAAGCTGTTTCTAAAAATAATGACCCGAACGCTGAGAATTTAGAATAATTTAAATAATATAATATATAAAAAAAAATCTTCTTAGTTAATAAGATTAAAATGTTTTATAAGTTCAACAGCAATAAAGGCTAATTTTATTTTATTTTTAATAAATATTTAAAAAATGGAAAAGTGGACAATCATTTAACAGTTATTAATTATGGTGCGTGTGTTTTCCTCGGTATATATTTGTCACATCTTATTTGAATTTGTGAAAAATTACAAGTCTTAGCTATTGTAGTAAGTTTTTATATAGCTGCAGAAGAGTGGCGATTTCCTGCTTTTGTTTTAGCATGATTGATGTGTAGTTTTGAGATGTTCTAGTGTAATGGTGATTGGTTTCACAAGTTTTTTGTAATTGTATGTCCCTGTCTTTTATTTTGCCATTTGCTAGTCTGTGTGCAAGTTTTAGAGTTTAGATCTTTGATAAATTTTATTCATGTTGAGTTATTTGGTAGATTTCTTCAGTTGGTGTAAATTGGTGTAGTTGTTGTAAATATCAAGTTGTAAACCATTTTATTAGGCTTTTATTTTACTCTTTGTCTGTTTGTTGTAGTGGAATCTTATAATTGATTTTTCACCAACTTTCCGACTAGCTAGAGCTCTGAAACTTTCAACATTTACGTGAAGTGAATGACTTTATATTAATAAATCTTTTTCGACGTGATTTGGTCATTATTTTGATTGAAATTAATAATCACGTCACTTACAAGCAAGAGCCGCAGAAATAGCTGATAACCGTTCGAAAATTTGTTAACTTTAAAACAACATGTTTAATATTTGGATGCTGCATGGGTGATTTTAAAATATCGATTATAATGTATGATGAGAAACCGTATAAAAGCATGTCTTCAATATTTTTTTTTGTTTTATTATAGGTATTTTATTTTGCTGTCTTTGAAGTCTGTTTTATTTTCGGTTCCCCAGAAAGGCATCATGTCTCATATTTTACTCTTTCGTATGCTTCATACATCGTAATTTGAATTTCTTTAGTGTTTACCATTTTCACTTTATTAACGTTTTTTATTTTGTGTTGGTTTTAAGTTTCTTCGACAAGTCGACGAATGCCTCTATTCTTCAAGTCGACTCCACAATAAAGAATGACAGATCAAGCAAGATGACCAGAGTACGGCTCTAGACCTAGCCGAGGATAGCCAAGAGTGGAGGGAAGCTGTTCGTTCTGTAGATGCAGAAGAAAATACTACAATGCTCAGAACCAAGAGAAAACACGAAAAGCAATTTTAACAAATTCTTGGCAACCTGTGTGTATAATAAAATTTTGTCTGACTAATTTCGTGATATTTTTGTTTAAACAGACGCCACGTTGAAACAGCTTAGCGAATCGGGTCGATTAAAATAACCTAGCCAAGATGTCTGGCCGAAAATTTTATCAGGAAAGTTTGAATGAATGAAATATGATAAAAACCGCAAGCGTTATCTTGAGCACAAAAACCGTTATATTAAACCGTTATTTTCATAAATCTTGTAGTTAAGTTTATCCCGGTAGTGACAGAATAAAGTGCGTGGACCGATAATGTGCATTTGGCACATGCGGAAGGTTATAACTAACCCTCGCATAGTGGACACCCAGATCTGTCAGAAACGCTCTTAATTTTGTCCAAACTGAAAAACAACATTACGAAATTTTAAAAACATGTCGCCTCGGTGGCACATTATTTTTGTCAACAATAATTTAAATTGTGTTTTGTAAAATGAGGCGCGCACTGTAATAATTTAATTATAAAATATAAATCATCTGCTATCGTCTCCCGCGATAGTTGTGTCAGTGAGGCATTATTATGGCATTATTAATATAATAAATAAGAATGTATGTACTTTGTTTTCACCACTGATTTGTTGAAAATACCAACATGTTTCGGGTCCAATGCTCTCTTTCATTAGGATACAACGAGTACTAAATAATTATATTATTATTATACCAAAATGTCCGATACTGAATTCGAAAAATTACCACACTAACCAGGATAGTTGTAACATGAAAATGTCAAAATGTTTTACGAATGATTTTAGTTTTGTTCATGATTCTTCTTCTTTTGTTAGATCCTCGATCTGTGTTGACAGGTCAGTCCTGGTCTTGTAAGGAGGACGTGCAGCTCTCTATCCATCTCTTTGGTGGTCTCCCTGGCGCCCGTCTTGTCTGGTACATGCTCTCGACATGGTCCCTCCAGAACCGCCCTCTCTACCTGCTCCATCGTACAATGTCTTGTATGTCGCAGGTTCTGCGGATTTCCGCATGGGTACTCTGTCTCTGAGGTCACCCGCAATGGGTCTTAGGGTCTTCATCTCGGTAGCTGTTCTTGATTAATTTCAAATATATTTTTAAAAAAAAGTCTTTTCATTTTCCAATGGGTAATAGATAAAGTACGTATTAATTAATCCGATGCCAAAGTGGGGCGTACCAACAATTTTCATTATTGATACATTCTTGAAGTGCAATGCTCGGCGGGGATTTTCGAGCAAACATAAGTGTAAAAATAAATGTGATAAGGTTTATTTATTTTCTTTATTTTCGGTGAATTCTACACAGGACACGCCCACGCGCGATGTTTTTACATAACCTTGAAAGTAGATTCTAAGAATTGCACTCACTAGATTTTTTACTAAGGTACTCGTATATACATATGTATTTTTATCGCTTAACATTTCTTGATAGATTTTTTTTACATTTTTTAAACGATAATAATAATGTTGAAACGAAAATTTATCCGCAAAAAATAATAAATGTAATCTTGTGTACTAAGGCCGTCCTATTTACACAATTTGAACTGTACACAAAACGTCTTCAGGGTATTGAGTTACATTTATTTTTTTATGGTATTTACACAATTTTTTATAGTATTTATGAAAATCTTAAATTCTTAATTATAGATGTCTCACATAGACGAAGCTGTAGCCGTATGGGAAAGTACGTATGGAAGTTTTTTACGGGTGTTTATAGGGCTTATGACCTTTTATAGGCTTTACACTTTACAAAATGTAACATTCACTATTCAGGCGACACTAGGCCAACTGGGTCCCACTTCACAGTGCCAGCAAATGAGTTCTTGCAAAGACGACTCGATACTTGTAAAATCAAGCCTTCATGAGGGTGTTAAACAAGCAGACTCTAGGTTCTTGCTAGTTTAACTTCGGTTACCGCTAACCACTAACTCTGGATATCTTACTCCTTCGGTAATATGTTAGCTTATTTGTCATGATGCTCTGGTGGTCGCTGTTTCGAGCCACATTCCAGGACATCAGCACGTTAGTCCTATTTTCATAGCACAAGCGCTTAGCTCATTTTATAATGTAAAAATATTGATACGACACGCATTCCGTGTTCGCATCTCTATCTAAAAAAATCGAGTATTATTTCAATGCACGTAGGGAACACAATTCATCAGAACAAAATAATTTAGATGCACTTAAATCCAGGTGCAGGATATTTAATCAATCTTATCAATTGAATGTTATCAATGTTGTTTCAATGCACATCGAGTTATATGAATCATAAGCAAAGAGAATAAAAGGATTAATATAAATTGTACAAGTCTCAAAGGGAATTAAGTAAATAATCATCTCGCAGCGGAAAATCCAGTAATTGTGTTCTCAGAACATAAAAATATTGTTAGGCTAAAATAATTTTAAAAGCCGTAATATGAAATAAGGAATATTGCTTTTTGTGTACCTATCTTGACAGTCATCATAATCCTGCCAATTTTGAAGTTGTAAGTTTGTCAGGTTTGAAATTAATGAATTCAATCAATTAGAAAGCTCAATATTCATAATTGTGAATAACTTAACATTTGTTTACATTTAAGAACTTTCTGATTGATTGAATTCATTAATTTCAAACCTGTCACACTTAAAACGTCAACATTGGCGGCATAGCAATGTTATATAATAACTGTCAAGTTACAGAAATAGCAATATTGCTTATTTCAGAATATGGCCGAAAGAAATAGTTTTTGATGATTACACCTTGGAATATGCTTGTAGAATTTTTTCTCATTTGATTAACAATAACGTTCTTATAATTCATCAATATCTCGTTTAAATTTTTATTGCTTTTCTAATCATTTTTGAAATGAGTGTTGTACTTTTTACTCCCTTTATATTAACTCGAGGCGTCTGCTTACTTGCTTGCCGGCTTGCCGTCGAAAAAATTTTGGATCGATTTTTTACCCTTTTCCGGTGATCCAATCGAGCCGAAACTTTGCAAGCAGACTAGTGGCGACGATCAAGAAGATCTATCAAATTTTCGTAAATTTTTTTTTAATAATTATAGTATAATTTTGAATTTTTCAAATTTTTAATGTTTTTTTCATACAAGTTGTACGGATATTTCAACGCATATGGTAGACGCGAAACCCGAAAATGAGAAAGGGAGTATTGTAAAAACTTGTTTTTTTATGGGTTACTTTTTTATTCTTTATTTCAAAGTGTTTTTCCGTAGGGTCATCATCTCCGTAGCGAAAACAAAATGAATGACATCCTCCAAAGACCGATTAGAGTCCAGAAACTCTGTACGTGACGAGCCCATCGAACAACTAACCCAGTTTAGATACCTCGGCAGTGAAATGCTCAGGTCCCTGACCTTCCCAAAGAAGTTAGGACTCAGATAGATGAGACTACAGTTGTGGCAGGCTGCCTGAGAGATGTTGCATTTTTTTTTAATTTTATTATTTTTTTTTTATTGATATTAACGGACATAGTCCAATAAAATATAATACATAAAAAGAACAATATATAATACATCAGAATAAAAATTATAGCAATTTAAATACAAAAGCAAGGACAAATGAAAATTACTAACAAGATGGAGACAAGGTCTGGACTATCTAATCAGAGATTGTTTAAATCTGGACAGACTTACACCAAAGAAGTCCAGATCCTGTCTTGAATTTATAAGACGACATAACCGTGACATGGGAGCATGGAATCCATAATTAGTTCTATGATGGCTAAGAGACAACAGTTCATTATTTCTGAGTCTACGGGAAGGGAAATTGAATTTTATTTGGCCCAGTAACGAAGGCACATCAGTGTGGCCGTTTAATATTTTGAGTATGGTGATTTAGTCAGTGTTTTCTCTACGTTTTTGGAGGTTATAAATTATTAACATTGACTCAATTTCACTGCACGAGTAGTCTCCTCTATCCGAGCCCATCATCCATGCGACTTTTCTTAAGAAACGATGTTGCACGGATTCGATGTGACTTGTTTGGTTTGTATAGAAGGGAGACAAAATGCATGGAGAAAAAGATGTGAGAAGGTACGCACTTATAAGACCTGTATGCGACCTATTCTCACATGTGACGATCACATAGAGACGATCAGTGGTGATGCTTTGAGAATGTTAGGATTTGTTCTGCGTACTGCCAGGGTTTTCGAGAATACCCGCGTACTCAGAACTCTTTACAACTCCTTGGTGCGGAGTAGACTCGAGAGTGGCTCGATGATCTGGGGGCCACATGAGGGCAAGTACTCTCTTATGGTGGAGAAAGTCCAAAAGAAGTTTCTGAGATATCTCTACATGAGAGAGTACGGGCATTATCCTTGGCTTTACCCAACCGAGTTTCTCCAGGGTATGCTTGGCTACAATAGTTTAGAGACTAGAAGGAATGTGTATTTGATTACACATTTTTATCGATTGTTGCGCGGTATGATCGATAATCCTGAAATTATGCAGAGCATTGGTTTGTATGTTCCTGATAATTACACTAGACATCGTCAGCATAGATTGTTTCACATTCCAATATACAGGACCAACCTGCCGATGGTTATGCCTGTTGGAAGAGCCACAGCTATGCTGAACAAAATTGCTTTGGGTATTGATATATTCCATGTGTCTGAGGGGGTTTTCCGAAGCGGGATTCTCCTACACCTTTGACCAGATTTTATGTTATTTTTAATTTATTAAATACTTTCATTTTTGATATATACTTCCTAATATGTATGCCTTAAACATTTTGTTTGTCATGTACATATTATCGTGAAATAAATTGAATTGAAATGAATTGAATGTGGTATTGAAGCGAGGGCGGACCCTGTCAAGACAAAGAGCATGCTAAGAACCACTGAAATGAGTTTGCGTGCTTGATGGGAGTACTCTGCATAATCGCGTGAGAAATAATGCAATCTGGAAGGTCTGCGAGGTTCAGGGTGTGGTCAGATTGGGGCGACAGCATCAACGATACTGGTGCCAACACGTACAGAGAATGAGTACAATAAGATTTGCATACATCAGTGGCGTGGAGTGGGTATAAACTTAGATCATGCTGTGACCGACTATACGCATATATTTAAAAAATAGATACAGGGTGTACCAGAGCAAGCAGCAGAAACTTGGCAGGTAGATTCCTGACTATGTTATGAGTGTAAAATGTTTAAGCAACCATGGCCTAATATCAATAGTTATGTAGATATGCAATATCAAAGTTTGCATTTTTTTTTTCAATAATCCTTACTTATTTTTTGCAAAAAGTTGAACTATCATTACAGTATCTTACGACGATTATGAAAAATTCATTCGCTTTAATACAAGTCGAATAAAATGATAAAAACCTTGCAAAATTAAAAATGTCATTTTTTACAAGGTTTTTATCATTTTATTTAAGTTGTATTGAAGAAAGTAAATTTTTCATAATCGATATAAGTTACTTTAATGATAGTTTAACTTTTTGCAAAAAAAAGTCAGATATATTGAAAAAAAAAATGAAAACTTTGGTATTGCATATCACCATAACTATTGATATTAGGCCAGGGTTGCGTTTAACATTTTAGACTCATAATATATTCAGGAATCTACTGGCCAAGTTTCTGCTGCTAGCTCTGGTACACCCTGTATACGCATATACCTATAAGGGTATATACATTTAAAAAAAAATTAACTGTATATAATGAACTATTTTGAGTAGCTTCAATCCACAAAAATAGCTGCACTATAAAATAATTGTAAACGAGATTTCCTAAATAAATAAATATTTTATATATGGATAATACGGCAAAAATTTTCAATATATTTCGAAGACGATTTATATATAATTAAATCGGGAATAATACTAATTTCAGATATACGTTTCTTTTCACACAAATAAATCAAACATTTTATGATATCATCGATGGCAATGCTGTCGTAAATAATCATTATGATATGACCATTGAATATGACAGATGGTATTTAGTATTTACATTCACCATAGAAATAACAAATAGAATTCACACAAAAAGTTTTGGGTGGAATTTGTAAAAAATAACATTTCTGCAATGACGTGCGCGTAGTTCTCACCTGGCACATGACCTTTCGAAGAAACACGCTATTCCATGAAAAATTTACTTGTCTATTACACAAAACTCGCAGCATAGAGGTAAGTAAAAATACACGCTTCTGGACGAGTTTTTTCTCAACCTGACTAGATCTACGGAACAAATTTGTTGGGCGCAAACAAGCGAGATAAATGAATAATTGACATGAAGTTAGGTTATGTAGACATAAAAGTCAGAAATTAAACTTCTAGCCGTAGGACGAATTACGGCTAGAATTTTAAATCGGGAAAAACAGATACGTCACGTTAAACAGAAACGTCAGAAATAAAACTTCTGGCCATAGGACGAATTAGGGCTAGAATTTTAAATCAACTTCTTCTTAAAATGAGGATTATTAATATTTGTTTCCCAGAATCTTTACTAATGCACAGCTTTTTTGCTTGTATGCGCTGCACGCCACTGGCATGCATAGCTCTGCATGGCATACCAGATGGACCGCGCCCACCAGAGATAGCTGGAATTCAGCATCACAAGAGGAAACTCCTGCACAAACAGATTCTTGAGTTTGAACAAAGTTGAAGAAGAAGACTCATTGTATATTTTTTGAATATTATTATTATTATTATTGATAATGGGCAGGCAGGCCCATATCACTGTCTCTCATTTGAATATCCAGCCTATTCTTAAACTGGTTGACACTGGCTGCAGACACTACGCCCTCAGGCAAACTGTTCCACATATCGACCACTCCATTGCTTAAAGCATGCTTTCTTGGGTTACACGAGAACCGAGACTTGTTCAACTTCAGGTGATGTCCTCATTTTCTGTTTTCATGTTTTCATATTAATGTTTTTTTTTTAATTTGTAGTCCATTTACAATTCATTATATATTTTTTTCAAAAACTATTATCTCTACAATCGTTCAGTCACCGTTAACAGGAAGAAGAAAAAGTATGACTGACGGAGTGAAGTGAAAAACGAGGAAGATTCTCAAAAGTTGGGAGAACTTTCCACAAAATCTCTGTGTGTTCAAAAAAAACATCTTTGTTCTGACAAGAGTGGACCTTTTAGTAAAAATTCGAAACTCACTAGCATATCAAGCGCCTTCTGAGATATGGTACATTTATGGTGTTCGAGAGAGACGAAAGAGTGACTCAATGCGATGTGATGGTAAGCAATGAAGTGAACGAGTTTGTATATTTTGGGAAGTATGTTTGTTGAACGATATCGAAAGGACAGTGACTGCGAGAAACAAATGGTGCTCTGAATTTAATCATGGTCAGTAAAAAATCTATAAAAAGAAGCAAGACCAGCGGTACATGATGGAATTTTGATGCCAACTCCGATGTATGGAAGTGAAGCTTAGAATCAGCATAAAAGTGCGATTCTGTAATAAGCAATATTGCTATTGTATAACATTATAATGCCGTTAATTTTATGGTTTTAAGTTTGAAATTAATGAATTCAATCACTCAGAAAGCTCTAAGACGTAAATAATCGTTAAGTTATTCACAAATTGTAGATAACTCAACGTTTGTTTGAATTCATTCATTTCAAACCTGTCAAACAATGTTATACAATAACTGTCAAAATATAGAAATAGCAATACTGCTTGTTTCAGTATATGGACGTCTTTGCGGTGGAAATGCGTTCGCTTAGACGCGTGTGTGGAATATTATTGTACGACAGAGTGATCAGAAATATGTAACGTTTGGCCATGTTGAACGAATGAGCGAAGAGAGGATAGTAAGGAAAATTTATGAGGCGAGCGTTGAAGGCAGCAGAAGGTAGTACCTGGCATGACCAGATAAATCAAATATTGGAGAATGGCCCTGTTAAAAGCTCCAATAACGGATAGACCGAAGAGCGTGCAAGAGAAAATATGCCAAAAGTGATGTGCCGAGACAGAAGAGTGGGGCATTCTATCCTCTCTACCTACCTCTCTGGGAAGCGGCGTGATGTTTAGATAATAAGATAACAAAAAAAATTAATAACAACAATAATGGCAGGAAACCATTACTATCTAACAAGAGAATTAATATCTTTTTAGTCATAATTTATATAAAAACCAAGTTTTTATTATACTCCCTTTCTCATTTACTAGTGGAAACAGGGCTGGCGCTTAACCTATGCGTTGGGCTCGAGTCGGACGACGCTACGAAGGGATAAAAAATTTCGAAAAATCCAAAATTATTATTTTATCAGGTTTCGTGTCTACCAGATGCGTCGGAATCTCTGAGTAACAACTGAGTAAGTTGTATGGAAAAACCATTAAAAATTTGACAAATCCAAAATTATAATATAATTTATTTATTTTTTAACGAAAATTAGAAAGATCTCTTTGATCGTCGCCACGAGTCTGCTTGCAAAGTTTCAGCTTGATTGGATCACGGGAAAAGGGTCAAAAATCGATCCAAAGTTTTTTCAACGGCAAGCCGGCATGCAAACAAGCAGACGCTACGAGTTAATATATGTAAAGGGAGTAAAAATGGAATAAAATAGAAATAGTCTGTATTTAAATATGTACAGTATTCGGCAGACATCTTGAAATTCTACGGCGTAGTGGGGGGAAGTTTGCGCATCTACCTTTCCACCAACGAGACCCAAATTTCGTCTTCTGCGCATTCCCCCACTACGCCAAAGATTTCATGAAGTTTGCCGGCAACTGTACCTCACATTAATATTTGGCCACCAAATATTGTTTCTTGAGGAAAGAGAGAGAGAGCAAGAATCCAATCTGCAGAAATGAGTTATCTCAGGGGAGTAGCGGGAGTGACACTAATGGACCACTTACACTTTAACTAAACCGTAGATTTGTTTGTTTTATGTTGTCGTGCGACACTGCCAGCTGTCAATATAATTAATAATAACGATTGTTATTTTAATTTTAAAAGTCTTAATAATTAATCCACCCTATTCTCATGATAATAAAAACCTCGTTCTAATATCCTCAGAAAAAATAGACGGGATTTACTTATTTCTTTATATATGCGTCAATTTCTACTAGAAATGTGAAGATAAATGTCAATATTTCTATTACTACATCGAAACTATTGGTTTTAGTTTAATGTTTGCAACTTAATGAGTAGATGTGTGTGAAAAAACAGATTTCTATCAACTTTTCAAATAACTTTAGTACTTTTTGTATGTAATATTCATTACGTCATAATTGACGAAGTGTATAATGTTATACATTTTATAATAGCCGCTAAATATTACACATGTTATAATAACCGCAAATGTGGTCAAGATACGGAGATTCAATATTGCATAAAAAAGTGATTCTATCTAAAATCATTTAAATGCGAAATACATTTATCGTATCACATTTTCAATGTAGAAACTATTTATATATATTTAAAATACATTTTGAATTCTTTATTTAATAACCTGAGGTGTGAATAACACAAATACCAAACACTAAATGAAATATTATTGTCAAAATTCTAATGTCTAATCTAAATACACGTTAGTGAAATGCTCATGTTCCAACATAGAGAGTTTTCAGAATATAAAACAATAAATACTCGGTTAATTATCTAATTTATTATTCAAATTTTAGCAATGTTTAAATATTATTAAAAAAATACAATCTTCGCATTTCTTTTCTAATATTCTTAACGATTGTTTGACTCTAAAAATGCGTGATATGGAAGCCTGAAACAATATCCACAAAGCAACAAGGGTCATATTTGTAATCTAAATTTAGGTACGTTAATATAAATATCAACAGATGGTACTTACCGACTGAAATAAGCACAAAAATGTTATATTTTAGGTTTAAAAAATCGACGCACCACACGACCGCAGCGACGAAGTTTCCAAACTAAAAGCGAAACATAGATCCGGACAACTCCCGCGGCTCTTTGTAACCGTTACCCGCTCGGTAACGTAACCGTTCCGTAACCGTGACCGCACCCCAAAGGCGAACGCATATCAGAAATAGAGTGCAACAGCGTGTATGCGTTTTATTTGATATGTAAGTCCGAATTTGCAGATCAATAAATTTATAAGATAAATTATAGAAGACTCACAGAGCTGTGTATGCGAGAAACGTGTATGGAAGTCTTTTTTGTACGATGACCCAGCGCTTACAATATGTGCGAGCTGGCTACATAATGCAACTTTCACTGTTCCTATATTTTACATACACGTTTCTCATATAAAGAGCTTCGTCTCTAAGAGACTTCTATAATTCCAGTGTGTTCTCAGAACATATAAAAAATTGTTCAATTGTATTTATTTTTTCCTCATACGTAAAAATAAAATAGGTCAAAAAATTGTTCAATGCATATTGTTTGAAAGAGCAAAAAAATATTGTTAAAGAAAATATTTAATCCTTTTATAATTATTTTAATACTTTCTAATATCTATTCCTGAAAAATTTTAAATAAATTACATGTTCGATACTGCTTATTTTTGCTCTCATATTTCACTACTTGTATGTGTTATATTTCCAATTAAGTAAATAAAATTAAAACTTCGGCTTAGAGATAGTTTGATATTTAGATATTTTGTTTTTAACAAGTCTACAAATCCTACAGATCGCCACGACCATCTTCATTTGTTCAGGGAAGTATTTCAAACCTGTTAGTTATAATTAAATAACAGTGTCGATACCTATTTCCTATAACCGTTAACTATTTGTACCATTACTATCCAGAATATAGTCGATTTCCGTATTTAAAATCCTCAGAGTTTTATAACAGAATAAACAGCAACTAAATCAAACAACTTCCCAAAAAGGAACTGGGATGCACTATAAGATCAATAACATTTTAATATTTTTTATTCATCCCTTTTTATTACTAATGCGATAATGCAACACAACATTTTTAATAAAAGCATTTCGGCATTTTATTAAAAATCAACAGGTTGACGGTTGATTCTTTAAAAGGGATATGGTAGAAACCTTTCTGTTGTTTGTAAATAAGCAATTGAAATTACTTTTCTGCGCGATGCGTTTACTGTTCTTTGTAATAGATGCGTACGTTTTTTTTGTAACACGTAACCGTCAAAAATATCTTAATAGGATAGCCATGATTGAGACTAGAATTTGGGAATCTAATTTTGATCCGTACCTACCCTGTTTATAGTATTTATGAATCTCTATTTATTGGGTGTATTCTCTGGTTTCAGGGATTACACCTACTATTCGATGTCGAATCATCCAATGTTTTATTATTTCTTTTATAATAGACAATAAATTAATTAGACATTAATATTTTTTTAGTTTTAATCTTTGAATCTTTTTATATTGTTGCAATCCTATAATATTGTTTATTCTTGTAATTTTTAGCGAAATTTAAAATAAATTAAATTTTAATAAATATTATTATTAAGTTCTGCGGGTTCTAACCCGTAGAACTTAATAATAATATTTATTAAAATTTAATTTATGTTAAATTTCGCTAAAAATAAATATGGAATTCTACAAATTAAACACAAAAACCATAAATAAATAATATTCTTGTAATACATGGCAACCCTCGTAGTCTAGTGGGCATGACGCTGGCTTCTCATACAGGAGGTTTTAGGTTCGATATATGTGATTTTCTCAAGCCTGGGTGTTTTTGAAGTGTTTAACTACATTAATTGGGCCTCGTGGATTATTACAGCTTTAAAATATAGCAATAAATCCTTACTTATTTAAATGAAAACATCTTGTAAAAATTGTATATGTTGTTTCTGGACTCTGTTATAAATGTGTGGGACACAAGTAAATGTGTGCACACACCTACAATCTATGTAGGTCACGACACATGCGCCGAAGAATATGGAAAGGCGCTGCTCCCAGATATCACACCACACCTGGGGCTGACAGGTCAGCAAAAATAACACGCGCCCAGCAGAGGACACACACACACGTAACCTGGCATTACACGGAGCTGACAATACAAGCCAGCAAACTCACACATATAAGGCGTTGGCTGGCCTACACCTGCACAAACGACCCTACTGTGCTGACTAAGAGGAGTTGGGTCATGCACCAGCGCCAGCGGCTAGACCACACAAAGGACCGTTCAATTTGAAAAGTCACTAAGTGCTTGTTCAGACAGGAGGGAATCGTGCGATTGCAAATCGCGCGTTTCAAAACACGCGATTTGTGTCATGTGTATACAAAGCCGCGGTTAATAAGCGATTTGTGCGCGCGAAAATAAACGTCAGTTTGACAGCTCCGGTGTCGTTCTCCATCTTTGAATATCAGAGATAAATTCGCTCATTACTTTGTGAACGACGGCCGTGTTCCATGGCAAGACACAAAAATATCATTCTGTTAGTACATTTTTGATACTACTTACCTAAAATACTCTTTTTTTCCACCATTTCCAAATATCTCCACCAACTCTTGCCAAGTTTGGTTCTTGGCAATTTTATTTGAATATTCCTCACACTGAAGATCCCATATTGCAGGTCTTTTCTCCACTTCATCAATAAAAAGTTCAGCGTCAAAGCGATCCAAAACCATAGAAAAGAGAATATAATCCACGCGTGCTCCTGTTGTGACATGGGAACCGCGCGGTGCCCGCAACGCAACTGAACGCTCTCGAAAGGCTCCATAGTAATAGGATCGCGCGGACGCCGCGCGAGTCTATTTTCTAGCGGTTGGGTGGCGGGCACTTAGTCAACAGTTAGGGCAGTTGTGTCTGAACGATCACATACAAACCTACATAAATAAGACCCGCGCGGATTCCACGCGATTCTGAAACTGCGCGGTTCCCGCTGTGTCTGAACAAGCACTAAATAATTCTAAAATATTTCATAGACTTATTTTCTAATTTCTTAATTCGCACTAATGATCTCTAGTCACTCGTCTCTGGAACACTTTTTATTATGCTGTTTCTATCGCATCGATCGCTTTCGAGAACATTCCGCACGTGCGCTAACTACTATAGAGGTCAGATATGATACTATAGAAGTAAGATATACACGAAATAGTATCCCAGAATATAATTCAATCAAGATATATTATTTATAGATGTCCCATAGAGAAGAAATTATATTTTTTATGGGAAAATAGGTATGGATATAAGTCTTTGGGTGTTCATAGGACTTACGACCTATTGTATGGCTAGCTTAAGTGATCACTTTACACCAGTGGCGTGCAGCGCATACAAGCTGTGTACTAGTAAAGATTCTGGGAAACAAATATTAATTAAATAATCATTATCGTAAGAAAAACTCGATTTAAAATTCTAGTCGTACGGCTAGATATTTTATTTCCGACGTTTCTGTATACAACTTCGTGTCAATTTATATTTTATCTCACTTTTTGCGCCTGTTAAATTTGTTTCTTATATCTAGCCAAATCGAGAAAAAACTCATCCTGAACTGTTGAACCCTGTACTTTTGTAATGAAACCGTATAATATTACATTAACCCATCTTTAATGTCTGCGAGTTTTTTGTAGGAGTCAAGTAAATATTCAATAGAATAGCGTGTTTCTTCGAAAGGTCTAATGTGAGGTGAGAACTGCGCGCATGTCACTTACAGAGATGACTTTGTTACTAATTCAATCGCACTAACCTTTTTGTGTGAATTCATCTCTGAATTCCAACTGTCAAATCATATGTCGAGTAGACATGTTTGTTCTTGTATCTTGTTATTTGAATTACTGAGTTTATTTTATATACATTACAATTAACAGTACAAATTTAATCTCTTTCTGTTTATATGAATAAATTTATGATGATTTATAAAGAAAGTTCGTTAAATGTAGATTTTTGAACATTTTTAACGCAATATGAATGTGTTTATTTACGACGACATTGTCATCGATGATATAAAATATATAAGCGTATATAATAAATGTTTAGCCGGTCACGGCACAACCGAAGTTTATAACTACTGAACGCCACTACCTTACACAATATAACGTTCACCATTTCCACCCATGATAGAATAAAACATCTGTCATTTTTTTTGATTTGGATTGGAAAAGTTGTATTTAAATATTTTAAGTTTTAACATTAGCGCCACCGGCGTCCAAAGCTTTTCATTCCCTCAATCAAATACAGATGATCATCTATCACTCATGAGGTATCTATTTTATTGGAATTTTTTATAGCAATGGATAAAGGATTTTATATGTGTACCTAATTAAATCATGTCCCCTGGGATAAAATCCTATACTGTGTTCATTGAAAAATTTGGACAAGCTCGTCTGCTTGTCTTCTTGTCTGACGAAAAAACTTTGGATCCATTTTAAACTCTTTTCCTTATTAATTAACTTATTAAGTTGTATGAAAATATTTCAACGCGTCTGGTAGACTCGAAACCTGATTATAGTATAATTTTGGATTTTTGGAAGTTTTTTATTACTCCCTTTCGTAGCGTCGCCCGACCGAAGCCCAACGCGTAGGTTAAGCGAAACAAAAATGTTTCAACTTATAATGAGAAAGGGAGTATAATAAAAACTTTGTTTTTATGGGTTACTTTTTTTTACTCCCTTTAACTATTTAATTAAATTAACTCGTGGCGTCTGCTTGCTTGCTTGCTTGCCGGCTTGCCGTCAAAAAACACTTTGGATCGATTTTTGACCCTTTTCCCGTGATCCAATCGAGCTGAAACTTGGCAAGTAGACTCGTGGCGACGATCAAGAATATCTATCAAATTTTCGTTAAAAAATTAATAATTATAGTATAATTTCGGATTTTTAGAAATTTTATTGGTTTTTACAAATTGGAATCATTAGAAAAGTTTGATTAGCAACGGCGCCCCGATAACGTCGCGGAATATTTTCTAAATTTGGATTACTCCGTCGGTATACATAATAGGTACTTCACTACGAATGTCGAAAATCTAAATTGACTGACATATGTTTTTAGAATTTAATCTTCAAAGCATGAAGTGTCTTATCAAAGCTCAAAACATCTGACATTTTAGAAATATATTAAATTACTGTAAGTTTAGTGTTATGTTATATGTTTTAATTCGTCTTTAATTGTTGTTATGTTTTACAAAGAAAGGGAGTATAATAAAAACTTGTTTTTTATGGGTTACTTTTTTTTAAATTGGGACGTAAAAATTCCGATTAAACGATAAATTTTGTGCACCCGAATTGTTACCATGGTTACGAACGCGATGGCGCCATTGTGTCCTCGGCTGCCGGCGCACGCTCGCTCGGGCGATGGTGATGCCATAAAACGACAGACGATTCCATGGGATACATAATGGCCGCACAGAAATACGACCGGGCGAAATGGGCCGGTCCGCGCCTCGACAATCCTACTCCGAAACCAGCACCGCTGCTCGCTTTCTGCGACCCGGGTATCCGAATTTTATTTCACCGCGCGTTCAACCTGTTTGATGATGGACGTGTTTGCCAATGGTCATCGATAATGGTGCTGGGGTTATTTATTTTGATTGACACGTTTGTTTACGCGTGATGTATAAAGATGAGACAAATATACCAACAATTTCATACTTTTATTTGTTTACTGATCTCTAAATGGAATAAAAAAACGGAAAATAATAATTTTCAGGCGAATTCTAGTGTAGGTATGTTAAATAATTCAGAAGAATGTCATAGGTACTTTAAAAAGAATATTGATTAATATTCCATTCTAAAAAATGTATAATTATCATTATCAGCTGCGAAATCTATATATAATATATCTTGAGCATAGAACATTCGAATATATGATTTTTTTTGTGGATATGCCACGTAAAAACGACTTATTTATAAAATTTTAAGTTTCCCCTTCTTCCCCTTTAGAGTAATTAGATATATAATAATTAATTGATATATTAGATAGATAATAAAATATTTTACTTAAAATTTTATAAATAAGTCGTTTATATGTGTGGCATCTGGATGCAAAACCGCCACGTTGCATAAACATGTCGTGGTATATCCTCTGCTTGATAATGGCCTTGCAAGCCGAAATAGCTGTCACACTTGAAATAGTTAACCCGCAGAACAAGAAAAAAATATTTTATATTTCAGTAATAATAATAGTATTTATTAAATTTAATTAATTTCAAATTTCATTAATAATAACTATTAAAATTTAATTTATTTTAAATTTCGCTAAAAATAAATATGATGTTCTACAAATTAAACAAAAAAAACATAAATAAATTAAAGAATCTAAATGAGAACATGTATACAGAAGTGTGGACACTTTTTGAAATTTCTTTTAACTTTATTTATTTCATTTTTTATTTTATTTTTGTTATGACATGAAAAACAACATTTCATGTTTCTTGCGCTATTCTATTAATAAATATGTTATACGGTGTTTAAAAATACTAAATACTACTTTAAAATAAATTAAAGCAAATGCTTTGTAAACAATGAAATTTCGGGGAAAATATTTGAGTTGTGACAACACTGTAATGTAACATGTTAAGTATAATCTGGTATAAACCAATCGCAGAGCGCATAAAATCATCACATACTTTAGTCAGGATATTTTCAGATGTAACATGATTAGTTTATAATTGTGTTAGTCAGCAATTTCTGAAAGTAAGGTGAGCTTGCCTTTTGCGCACGTTGATGTGCAGAGTGATGTTAGTTCTTATATCATTGAAATTGGCTCCTAGGATACCAAAACAACAAAGCAAAGCAGTTATTATGCTTCACGAAAAAGTCTACATATACGAAAAAAAATCGAAAAAATATTAGGTGGGGGAGGTACCAAATCTGGAGTAGGTACGAAAGGTTTGCCAATCCAGCCAAAAGCCGAAGGTTCGCCACAAAAATAAAAAAATCTCCGACAAATTTTCCAAAAATATTAACACGGTCGTTAAAACTGCTGGACTTGATATTACTGATAGTTAGGAAGACATGAAGTTCAGGAATGAATTACGAGCAAGAATACCTCGAAAATAGCCTTAACTTAACATATAACAGAGACAAAAAATAGCTGCAATACATAAGGAAAGGACCTCAGAGGACTAGGCAAAAACGAAACGGGGTGATTAGACCAAAATTTACATTTTTGGGAGTGATGGAATCATAATTGTTCGTCATCGTCAAGGCGAAAATATACCAGAAAACACTACTGCGAAAGTTAAACATCCTGTGAATGTAATGGGATGGGCTTGCATGACAAGGATGCCTGGTAATGGTAGAATGCATAATTACGTCTAAAAGATACCAAGATCTGATTCTGGAGCCAAAATTATTGCCTAGATTCAATGATTTGTTCCAGGATGACCGTGGTAGATGCATCTTCCAGCAGGATGGAGCCCCATGCCACACAACCAAACGAGCATGAAATAGTTACAGGACCACTACATGTGACTAGTTCGGAATTGAATCCCATCAAAAATTTCTGAAAAAAAAAGACTGAAAATCTTGGTTTCTGGTCCCCAGCAATAAAAGAGAATTAATTGAAGTAAATATTAGAACATGGTTCCATGTCATCAAACCTGAAGATTTATGACAAATCAACAATAAAATATACCAATTTACCGCCCTGCTAGTTCTTTGCAAGGGTTTGAGGATAGAGTGCCACACTCTTTTGCCCTGACACAATACTTTGTGCATATGTCAAAGATTCCCCGGTTGTAATTGACCCGGTGGGAATTTAATATCTCCATGGTTCAGTGACCGCGAAAACACATCTCACGCATGAGAATTATTTGACTTTCATACGAACGAAGCTCTGGTATGTCTGAAGGACGGATTTTGTACGTACTAGAACACGTGTTAGCAATGCAAAAAAGATATCACAAATAAAAGCAACATGTGCGGGGACCACTAGCAAGGGCATCCCAGGACGTGTTCACTGAAGGCGCCGTGAAACACTAGAGTGACCACGTGTGAATGTGTTCACAATGTCGATCCTAGATATGAAGATATCTTATTCTTCTTGTTGCTCTTCTAGATCATAGATATGTTACTGAGCGGGAGCTGTCCTCTTGGGAAGCGGAGCACCAGCTATCTTTCCACCTTATTGGAGTACAATATGTTCCAAGGGGATATTGGGGCGACCACACGGAAAATGGGGGATGTCGAGAGCCAAAAGTAATAATATTGATTGTGCAATCTCTAGTTTATTCATATTTTGTCTCTAAAGGCGCGAGAACCCTAAGGGCATTTGAGGTGGTGCAGAATTATCCTCGTAATAAGATAATGCAAAAAATGTTTTATTAAAATGGCAGCTTTTCAAAAAATCATAGCCATAATTTCGCAAATAACTTTCAATTTCAAATACTAGTGTAGTACTTAACTGATATGTAAAGATGATTTTTTTATAAAAATGGTGCGTTACTTATAAATCGACCAATAATATTTTGGAAAAGAAGGCGAATAGATTTTACTTATGACTACCCACTGTAAACTACAAGTAGTAAACTGGGTAAGTGTAGTGCGTTGGTAAAGCATTACAAACTACGTCCATAAAGACGAAATGTTATACGAACATATTATATACGATTCAACGTCATACTGATCGCGTAAACAATAAAAATAGAGGGCAAGAGGAAATGTCCTCTTAGACATCTACTACTATACATACTTAATATAACACAGAAAACCAAAGACAATAATATAACATTTTTAACAACTTAATTATAGATAACCACGTCGATTTATGAACAACTAATAATTTACGAAATATCTCACAACACAAGGTTTTTTATAATTAATAAAAATAAATTGAGTTTTCACCACTTTTGTATTGAAAAATATCAACGTCATGATGCAATTGTATACTAACAAAGTAAATTCAAAAATCAAAGTAGGTATAGACAAACAAAATATAGAAAAAATTATATATGGAAAATGAATAATAATAAAGTACCTACTAAACATGAAAATAAATTTAAAAGATATCTATTTGTATGAAAGACCTGGTTATTTATAATATTCAATTTACTATTAACACTTTTTCTTATTTCCGAAATTTCTAATTTATCAAACTGTGATTCTGTATAATATGTATGTAAAATTTTTAAACCCTTATTAATATCATCATCATAGAAAATAATTATTGCTATTTAAACACCTCAAGTGTTCCTTAACTCTAACCTCAAAATTTCTACACGTTTTTCCTATATAAAAATAATCACAATCATTACAAATCAATTTATAAACTCCCGATTTTTTTTTAAATTATCCTGATCCTTATTATTTAATATGTATTTTTAAAATTAATTATTAGTGTACATATTATAGGGATGCGTCAATATGGCGCATCCCTATTCATATCCATTCACTCTCTCATACTGCCTGCCTCTCTCATTCATTCCGATAGACGTTCATCCAGATACATTACATTTATTGATTTATTTTATTTACATTTATTTATTTCCTTTAATTATGTCACTACAAATTCCATTATATAATTTAACAGCTGTATACATGAATCCATGTCGTTTTTATATTATCTCTCGCTTTTATGGGTCGTGAGTGTATGTCGCTATTCTGATACAAGACGACTGATAAGTTTGGCACATTGATAATTTTATACAGGTCAGTTTTTGTTTTTGACGTTATAGTTGACGTTGAAGAAGGCTGAAGCTTGCTACATAGCAACCATGTTACGTCGCAGTGCAGCCGAGCAGCAATACAGCACGGGACAATAGACCATTCACTGTCCTTACATTGCAAAATTACTAAAAAATTCAATTTGATACAAAGCGATCATAATATAAATAACGATAATGATCGTGATGGTTGCTATATAAATGGCACTTCATAAAACAGTTTGACGTAGACAATAGTACAATGCACAGGAATAATAGAACATAAAGGCTTTGCACAGCAAATAACATTATCCTTGCACGCCTCAACCATTCCGTAAAAGGAAAAGATACCGAAAAAAGACAAGATATACTACCGGTAAGAGAAACTAGTGATGGTATTTTAACCGGTGACAAAGTAACCGTTATTTGAGATTTGTATCAGTTGATGATTGACAACTGATTTTTTGCAATTCAACAGGCAATCATAGGTACTAGACAAAAATTATATCTAGTTATCAATCATCGGTAAAATCAGATACAAATCCCAAATAACTGTGCTGGAAATAACCGTATAAATAACGATTTAATCATCAGTAAGAGAAACCATGACCAGTAGATGTTTAAGCTATGAAGTTTGGCAAAATCAAAATAAAAGCAAATAGCTTTAGATTTTATTATTTTATATGTAATAATAAAAATGTATAATTTACACAACACGACATACGTGGGGAATAAAAGCAAAGGCAGCTATATCCAAAAAAAAAATTGTCAATGTTATGTAAAAAAAAAAATGTAAAAGGGGCCAAGAGAATATTATTGTAACAACGCAAACCAATGAGAGAATACACCAGATTTTCTTAAATCTTTAATGTTTGTGTGTGAAAAAAAATATACCTTGGTAAAAGAAATTTTTCGGGTGGTAACCAAATATTGATTCATCTAACTTGTTTTAAATATCCTAGAAGTGTATTTCAAAATTACAACTATACAATAAAATGTGCTTTCATTAAAAACAAATTAATTCAAAATGACTGTCTCGGACGTGATTAGGTGGCATATCATGATCAGGAGACGTGTGTTGAAACTAAAACAACTGGGGATATTTTGTCATCATGTGTTTCGTTTTTTGGACCTACAGACCCAACAAACGCAACATGTCGCGGTGACATAACATGGTAACAGAGGCGTGCGGTAGGTGTCTAAGGCAGTTTGGTAAGGTCTAATGTTTAAAATGTCTAAGATGATTTACAAACAGGTGAACCCAATAGTTAAGGAGATATGCAATATCAAATTTTGCATTTTTCTTCAATAATTCTGACTTATTTTTGCAATCGTTACAGTAACTTGCATCGAGTATGAACAATTTATTCTCTTTAATACAAGTCGAATAAAATTATGAAACTATGCAAAAATTTAAAATAGATTATTTTTACAAGCTTTTTATAATTTTTTTTGAGTTACATTTATGTTTATGACAAAACATGAATCAGATTCCCTAAGTAATCAATTAATCCAGCATAATTAATGAATCTTCCTTTTATATGAGTAATAAATTAGTGAGCTCAACAAAACGTGGCGCTAGTTTCCTACCGAAGTGATTTTGTACGCTGGGTAATATTAAGACCAAAAAATATTTTTACAAAAGCCACGCTTGTATTTGAATGAACTTATTATGAATGTAACATTTTTTGCCTCACTTTTCCTCCATAAACAAAAGAATTCTGTAATCTAAATCAATATCGTAAGTGCCCTCATTTCGACCGAAAATTTACCTATTAGTTTTCAGTACTTACATGTAAATATTTATAAAATCATGTAATATTCATAAGGTAAGGATTCTTCTTCTTCTTCTTCTTCCTTAGCCTTTTTCCCTCCACTGCTGGATGTAGGCCTCTTCCATTTTCTTCCAATCATCTCTGTTTCTCCCCCTTCGCATCCAGGTTCTTCCTGCTTGCTGGACTATGTCATCAGACCACCTTTTGCGAGATCTTCCGACGCTTCTATTTTTTGTCCAGGGCCTCCACTGTAGGATTCTGGGTGCCCATCTAGTATCCTCCTGTCGAGCCATATGTCCAGCCTACTGCCATTTTAGTTTTGCAATACGGTCCATAATATCGGCAACATTTGTTCGGCGTCTTATTTCTTCATTTCTGATTTTATCTCGAAGGCTTACGCCGAGCATCTGCCTTTCCATGGCCCGCTGTGTACATTTTAATTTTTGTATGCTTTTTTCTGTTAGTGTTGCTGTTTCTAATCCATATGTCAACATCGGTAGGATACATGTATCGAACATTTTTCTTTTCAGGCATATTGGGATTTTTTTATTTTCAAACAAGTGTTTCAATTTACCAAATGCTGCCCAGCCCAGACCTATTCTTCTTGGTAGTTTAGCTGTTTGGTTTTCTTTCCCTTGCTTTATCTTATGACCAAGGTACACATATTCGTCAACTGTTTCTATTTCCCAATTGTTTATTGTGAATTTGTGTTTTGATTTGGTTACAATATTTGTTTTTTGTGTGTACATTTCCAAACCTGTTTCTTTCGATGCTTCTTGAAATTCTCATAAGATAAGGATTGTTTAGTTAATATTTGTTTCCCAGAATCTTAATTTTTGTATGCGCTGCACGCCACTGCATGCGTGGTGGTGTGTGTTGTTTTGGTTGTCGATGAAGTCACGCGGTGCCAGTAGCTTTGATAATCGTCGTTTCAGTGAGCTAATTTAAGCATTAAGTCATTTCAACATAATATTTTTTAAATAACAACATATTTTTATCGGTGTGGTTGATTAACCACATCATCGTATGTATCTACGGAATGGTATCTGGACACCAGGCGCGTGCAGTGAGTCAAGAAAAGAAGTCGAGAGAGAGAAAAAACATCGACGTAAAATATTTTATGACAGAATATTACGATGCATTGAAATATTAATAATAATAATTTCGTTGTCTGTCTGTCTGTCCGTAATTTTTTTATAAAAACTTTTTCTTTCTTTTCTTTTTTTATTCTCTTTTTTCCTCTTTTTTTCGTAAATAAAAAAATACTTATTCCTCGGGAACCGACATGTAATAGTAAACTGAACTCTATAAAAAAAAATTAAAACATCAGTGGATGAAGATGAAGAAACCAGGAAGGCCCAAAGTGCGAACGACGGATATTACGAATAACAAACTGAAAGATAAAAGCAACAGACAGGCAATAATGGAGGAAACTTTTGGATTCAGCCCAGGCCTACCCAGGACTGTAGAGCTTATGATGATGACGATGATGATTCTTTTATAGGAACAGGCAGAGACATAACTAGAATAATTACAAAATTATAGATAAACAAGTAAAAATGTTTAAGTGCTTAAACGATCAGTAACTTTTTACTAGTTTTATTGTCAAAAAATACTTGATACATCATAAATACACGATTTAAATAAAAAAGTCAAAGTTGGTCATCTTTTTTTTAATTTTAAAAAATGCCATCGAAATTGATCAAAAATCATAATTCAGACAAGGGTTTGACGTTTGGTTGACATATGACATTTTTTAAGTAGGTCCCAGTACACGTAGTATTGTAATGACAACAATGCTTTGATTACATCAACAAACTATCCATTGTGAATGAGACTTCATAACTTCAAGCACGTATTTAAAGGAAGTCCAAAATTTTTTTATGATACAGTGAAGATGACCATTAAAATATATAAAAATATTCCACAAATAGACAGAGTCAGCGAGCAGAAAGGCGATATGATTGCAATGCGAACATGTGATATGATGCTCAAGTATCAGTATTCACAGTAGGGAAGTGACAAAATGATGACATCACCATTCGACTGTGAACACTTACAGTCGAAACTCAATTTTATAATACTGCAACGAAATGGAAAGCAGAAAAAAAACGCATTGTCCTCTTTTCTTGTGACACAGCACTATCGAAGAATCTAAAACGGCCTATAGAAATCTAGAATTATCTATAATATTTGAGAAATGCTTGAAACAACCTAGGAGCGACTGGAATCTTCACCTAAATACTAGAAAGGAAAAGGATCTTCTCGAGAGTTCGATAAAACCAGCTTTTGGGTATAAATACCAGGACTGCGCAGCTGCGCGGAAGTTTGTTTTGACAGATCGTTCAGAGCGAAGTGAGTCGCGAGACGACGGTCAATTGAGCAAAGCGACAGATATCAAGCAAAATAATCGGGTAAGTTCGTACCTAAGTGGCGAAATAAATAAGGTGACTTGTGTGTGCGAGAATTGAATGTTATACGAGCGACAATAAAGCGTTGATATATTACGAAACACTGTGATTTAAAGAATAGCGTTAAGTTTAATTTGTGTTAAGTGAGTAGTTTGTCTATTTAATAAATAATTAATCACGTATTAACAAATCGCTAATTAATTTCCGGTGTTTTTATTTGTCTCCCGCAGCTACCATCCGCGACATCCCTGGCTCTTCAACTAGTTCTAATTCTGGCTTCCTCGAAAGGACATTTACATTTGTCTCTTCACTGGGCTGCTCCTCGACAATCGCTGAAAAGGTGGATAAAGATCCATCTTGTCCTGCCATTTTAGATGGATTTATTCTTCGTTTTCCTTTGGTGCGATTATAGATCATTCTGCCATCATCCCTGGCTCTTGACACAACCTGGCCACCGCACCGGGCAGCTTCCTGATGCGGACGTCAAGAGAGATTAAATTGATTCCTGTAGCACTGCGATTTCATTTTGTGTCTACCTATTTTTTGTCTTTCTTTGGGTTGCGCACCGTTCGTACGCTCTACATGTCCTTGATATCAAAGCCTGCTAAATTTTATAAATTAGTTGACATTCGGTTCATCGTAACGTTCCTGTAGACTTCTAGGCCACACTTTAATTTCTTTGACAGCTCCAAAAATTCTCCCGCCAATCTGTAGTGTGGAGAGTACAGGGTTGTCGTCGTTCATTCTGATGACGGGAGCAGACCATCACAAGCGACCCACCTTGATTGACCTGATCACATCGGGCTCTCCATACATGTCACCCATCTCTCTGTCGACGACGCCAACTATTATGATCTACCCATTATGTTAATAGAATACTAATAATCTAACTAAGTGTAACTGTGAACGATCTTAAAGAGAGATAGTTTCTACATATTTATATGTAAGGACCATTTGAAGTCCCTGGGGTACACCGTATAAAACTCGAATATGTATTACATTGGCCTTACAGCAATATGTCTACTATTTTCGGTATAAAAACGCCATTGGCGGAGTCTACAAAATCAATATTAACTTAGGTACAACAACTGATTGTCAACGAAAATAAGATATCTCTTATTTTCCTAACATAAACTGGCTTATCAGCTATTTGCCTCGAGTTTACATTGCTAATTTCTATACTTTAACTGGCTTATCTACTATTGCTCCACCTTTCTTCGCCTGCCTCAGTCACTAATGTTTATTTTGTAGATTCTTTGAGTGGCGGACATCAAAATTAAATATTACATCTATATATTATTCTGATGTCAAGGTATTGCTAGCTAGTACTTACCGCAACACTAACAACATATCCCCCTTCTAGTTTGTGACTCCTGGGCTATTATGCCGTATTATTACGACCTTTTTAGCTGACGTGTTTCGGATCCCATTGCAGGGCCCATCATCAGGGCTGATGGACCCTGCAATGGTATCCGAAACGTCAGCCAGAAAGGTTGTAATAACACGGCATAATACCCCAGAAGTTACAAACTAGAAGATTCTGAGTGGCCCCGAAAACCTAAGAACATTCTTAACATATCCCCCTGTTTTCGACACAGAATTGCATGTCAATACTTAACCATAACATCAACACTCACAACAACACATCAGTCCTGATGATAGACCTTTCAATGGGATCTGAAATGTTGGCCAAAAAAGTCATAAAAACAAGGCGTAGGTATTCCCCCACAAAACACACTTCAGATCTACACAAAAAACAAATCTACACCGTTTGACAGATATGACCCAAATTTAACATACTAATTCTATAGGACCTTGCGGAAAACAATTGACATCTTCTCTCCCCTCCTTTACCCCACTTCCACCCACCTTTATAAATGTAATTCACTACAAATTAAATTTAACGCTATCTACTTCAAATTTTGCATAGTTACTCTTTAGTAAATTGCGAAAAAAACCCACCCACAGCTCTCCGTTCCTTTGAAAAAATTTTTAATCCAAATAATCTATTCCAAAGTAATTTGAAAACAATGTGTTATTAGCATAGTTAACACCATCACTGCTTCCACTTATCACCCCATAATTAACGTACGTAACTTTGGTCAAATTATTTCCTGCTCAAAATTCCAAAATTTTCAATTTTCATCCATGGGATTCTTCGTAAAATGATGACATCCCCTCCCCCCTGTTAGAAATTATAAATTAAATGGTAAAATTGGATGCAGATCAGTATTACCCTTGATGCTCTGTGTCTGCCTTGGTCGATCTTTTAGGGTCATCGTCCATGACTCCGCTCCGTATATTATTAGTTTGATGACAGTATTGTAGACATGCAATTTAGTGTTATAGAAATAATAAAAAGGAAGGGACCTGCATTCGATAATTTTCGTACCATCGTAGATACCAGTAAGAGAAACCCCCAGAAGAGGCGGAACAATTTCAATTTTTTCAATTTCAATTTCAATTTTCAATTTTTATTTATTACATAATATGTACATTACAAACTTTATGTTCAATGCATAAATATTATGAATTTATATCTAAAAATATACATACCAGTAAGTACACATATATAAGTACACATATATAAACATACATACACATATACATATACATACATATATACACACACATATACATATTGTATATTAAAATAATAATTTAATATTAAACAATTAAAAGTGACCTGTACAATCTGGTCAAAGGTGTAGGAGAATCCTGCTTCGGAAAACCCCCTCAGACACGTGGAATAAATCAATATCCAAAGCGATCTTGTTCAGCATAGCTGTAGCTTTTCCAACAGGCATAACCATCGGCAGGTTGGTCCTGTATATTGGAATGTGAAACAATCTATGCTGACGATGTCTAACGTAATTATCAGGAACATGCAAACCAATGCTCTGCATAATTTCAGTATTGTCGATCATATTTTTACACAACACTATTGGAGAGGACATTGTTGTCACCTGCATTTGCACAAATACCCAATTGCCGAAAACAGGTCATAATTTATTGCTCATTAAACTTCATTTCTTATCACTATTTAATGTACACAAACATTCATTTAATTCTCTTATATAGGTACATACCTAAATATACTTTTAACTGTGCTATTGTATATACATTTTGTTACTATCCATGCATATGATTTTTATATATATTACTCTACTTTTACTATTGCTTTTGTATTTTACAGTATATTCTGTTCTTATTATCCACATTTTATATTTATATACTCAATTAATTAATTAATTAATTTTATAGTTATATAGTATTTTGTTGTATATCTTTATTATTTTTTGTTCTAACTATATTGTTCAGCTGCTCATCTCGGCACAGGTTCTCCCTAGTGAGATGAGCGGCTCCATCTCCTGTCATGTAACAAGATGAAGATAAATAAATAAATAAAAATAAAAAATACCGCGCAACAATCGATAAAAATGTGTAATTAAATGTACATTCCTTCTAGTCTCTAGACTATTGTAGCCAAGCATACCCTGGAGAAACTCGGTTGGGTAAAGCCAAGGGTAATGCCCGTACTCTCTCATGAAGAGATATCTCAGAAACTATGAACCGCGAAGCTCAGTCGTGAGGTCTTCGAACAAGAGAGAGAGTATCTGCGTAACAGAGTATCACCACTGCCACTGTAGGCACTATATATAGTCGGAACACACCCATGCTTGGGTTAATCAATACCGTACCGGAGATGGGTGCGGTTCGACCATCAATCCAATTGCGGATTCTTATATTGAGTGCACACGCAAACGTAAATTTGTTTGGAACCCATTACACAAATAGCGAGGTTAATTGGGCTGGTAAAAAAATAGGTGAGCCTCCTACACGCCTAAGTGAGCATAAGTCGGTATATCGTAAGTGAGGGGTATAAAAGCAAAGAGGTGTTTCTGAGATAAATACAAAAAAAGTAACCCTTAAAAATCAAGTTTTTATTATACTCCATTTCTTTGCAAAATATAACAACAATTAAAGACGAATTAAAACATATAACGTAACACTAAACTTGCAGTAATTTAATATATTTCTAAAATGTCAGATGTTATGAGCTTTGATGAGACACTTCATGCTTTGAAGATTAAATTCTAAAAACATTTGTCAGTCAATTTAGATTTTCGACATTCGTAGTAAAGTACCTATTATGTATGCCGCCGTTGCTAATCAAACTTTTCTAATGATTCCAATTTGAAAAAACCAATAAAATTTCTAAAAATCCGAAATAATACTATAATTATTATTTTTTTAACAAAAATTTGATAGATCTTCTTGATCGTCGCCGCGAGTCTACTTGCCAAGTTTCAGCTCGATTGGATCACGGGAAAAGGGTCAAAAATCGATCCAAAGTGTTTTTTGACGGCAAGCCGGCAAGCAAGCAAGCAGACGCCACGAGTTAATATAAAGGGAGTAAAAACCTGTCACTATTCTAGGAAAGTTCTCTGGAATCTATGAAAGACAATTGTAATCTCAGTTTTCCTTTTATATACATACGTGTATACATTAAAATTTATATTAGTTACGCGCTATCGGATAGGGAGATCCTTAAAAAAATCTAAACTCTGTAAAAATATAAAGGATCATTATTAAAGTAATACTGAAAAAATCTATCTTTTCAACAAAAGAATATTTTAAATTTCCATATTGAAAATATGCAAAGGTAAAATCCGGGAATACTTCAAGCTCATGAGAATCGGAAACCAATTCATAACCACTATATTTTATAAAGTCATTAACTACTACTATAATTTACCTATCGAGATACGCTGCATCTGTAACCTTTCAAAGCAAATCAAAAAAATTAAAACCTTCCTAAAATCAAACATAAATTCATAAATCATTTAAGCCTATAGCTTTTTTCAAAATACTTCAATACTTCATTATTAAATTACCTTTTGTTAGCGTATTATTAAATGACTCGCATATGTTCCTATATATAAAATAAGAACCGAGGCTCCCTCATCAGACTCAAGAGCTTCTCTTCACTTATGATGTCTACATGACTACAAAGTATTAAATATTTGATACGTAAATAAATAAGAATTGTATTTGTATTTGTATTTATATTTATTGGAAAGTAGTAAGAGTAGGTACAAAAAACTTTTAACTTAGGTAACAATAAACAATATTTAAAAAATAAATAACGATCAAAATTAAGTCCCCAGAATTTAGAAGAGAAAAATGAAATGAATTACACGTATTTAACTATCGATACATCTATTTGCTGAACAGTTTATCTCACCCCGTGAGAGTTCTATAATTTATCTCAATTAATGAATCATCCCTCTGGGGACAAAGTCCCATAACTGTGTTCTTAGAACATACCTACATATAAAAATATTGTTAAAAAATTATCTTCTTTCATAAAAAATCTGTCTTCATTTCTGATTCCTTCATACGATGATAATAGCATTGGAAAACCTTTATATATATATATATATATATTATGGTGGTGGATAGCCCTTGGTGTCACGTTGAAAATATGCGAGTTTGGTGGGGGTGGCTGTGCGTGGGTGGGACTGGGTGACAAAAATGTACTTTCTAGCATATTGTTTTGTTATGGGAAGGCTGCAAATACTTCAGATTGTTTCAAAATAGACGCGCCGACTGTGTCGGTGAGTCTAGAAAGTTCCGGAAAAACCTGCTCTGGAAAGTTCTGGAAGGAGAAGGTTCTAGAAAATTCCCGAAAGTTCTATGAGGTTCTAAGCTGAGTGGCGGAATGTGTTGGTGTGTCTAGAAGGTTCCTGTACATTCGATAAATTTCTTGAAAGTTCTGGAAGGAAAATGTTCTAGAAGGTTCGTGAAAGTTCTATGACGATCCAAACAGTGTACTAAAAATCTACGCGTGCGAAACCGTGCGGGCACAGCCAGTACCTCCATAATTATCTGTATTAATTTAATTGCGAATGTTTTTAAATTTATTCTCGGTAAATGTAGAATATAGGCGTCTACAATCACCTATCAGTAAATCCAAGAAATTAGCGACGTTATAGATAGCGCGTGCCGCTTTCTGAGAATTCTCGCTATATCCGGATGACGCTTTCCGAGAATTCCCGTATACCCGGATGACGCGATAAAATTTGCTTTAAAATTGTGGCCCAGAGAGTTATTGATAACTACCGTGATTACACGTTTCTTTCACCAGCCAGAAAAATTCTTTAAATCTAAACCCTTCCATTTCAAGAGAGACTTCGCATTTCAGACTACATATACGATTTAATTAATTCGACTTCTTGAGTACGAGGTATAATTTTTTGAAAATTTTCTTGGTACGCATTTAATTAAAATAATCGATATTTTAATGGTTTTATGGATACTGCAATACAGGAAACAGAATGTTTAGTTTTTGTCTTTTTTAAAACGATATATTTAACAACTTGTCGAAATATATTAATGTCTGAATAGCACCACTTCTTCTTCAAGCTGTATAAATCAATTTGTAAATATAATATTTTGTCTTTATTTGAAAATGTACGAGATTAAGTGTACCAAAGGTAACTCTATTGCATGAAAACTAAAATAGTGTTTCGGGGTTATAATTTTTTTGATGTTATAACAATATATTTTTTCATATTTTTTCAAGGAAATGCTTCAAGAGTAAATGGATCTATCATAATAAAATTGATTAAAAGCCTGTTTAGCTATGGGTTTTCCAAAATGATTTAATAAGTTTACGTCAAATTTTGCAAAATCGAGAGCAAATACGAAAATCGTGTACTGGGGCCTCTTAAGGCGGGTCATACAATTTTCAAGCTGTCAAAAGTGGCGATATGCGTCGATAGATCATGCTACTTCAATACGAGATCGAGAACAAACGTCATATCAGATAAACCTTACATGAGCGTATTATTTACATGTCCTTGCAAGACAGAAAGGTTGCAAGGAAATGAGACAACCATACGGAGTACCGACGTTTAAAATATATGGGAACGCAAGTCATGCTCGCGTACTATTATTAGAATTTTAAATGTTTTAATTCTAGAATTTAAAAAAGCGTATTTATATTTCTCTAATAATTTATGTGTTGTAAAAAATTAGTAAACCACAGTTTTTCTTATACTACTGTTTTTTAATTTAAAACTTATGTGGCATAAGCAGATTTAGATATTAGTTTGACTTCCGACTGAAATGTCAAAACACCTGTAAATTTAATTGAATTCAAATATTTTTTTTATCTAAAATAAACAAAAAACTACTCCAACAATATGTATTTTTTTAAAAAGAAAATTAACAACCATTTATCTATACTTTAAAAATTATGTCGTAAATTAATATCTTACTTGACTTTAAAAATTACAATGACATCTTCGCGAATATACCGCAGCCTTCAAGGTCACCAAAGCACGCATATGACGGACGATCTGACGTACATTCAATGTGAGTTTATCAGTAGAAAAGTAACATAATATTAAACTAGTTAAATAAAACCTTATTATCTGCGACGAATAGATTGCTTTCGAATATATAACATGGTGTTATTTTTAACTAATGTCAAATTTGGCATAAAAGCACGTTTTAAAGTGATTTTTTTATAAAAAAAAGTGTATGGGCTAAGAGGAACGTCCGTCTTTTCCGCACGCACGCGGCATCTGATTCAAAACTGCGCCATTTCTTGACACATTTCACACTTTAGAATTTTTATTTTAAAATAATAATTAACGTATTTTAATAAAAAAAATGTAGCTTTTTAATAGTGAATGAAGACTTAAAGTGCGAACATAGATACAATGTATCGTTTAAAATCATCTTTTTATATGAATTTGAATGTTTTTATGAATGAATTTATATGAATGAATTTGAAACATTTGAAAAGCATCAAAATCGTAAAAATTTCTAGCATGTTTGAAACATTATCTTCTTCTTCATGTGCCCTGTCGGGTCCCCACGACGTCGGCGATCATCTGGGAGAAAGTTTCCCTGTCCAGGGCAGTGCGGAACAGCTCTTCCACGCTTCTTATCCCGGTCCACTCTCGGATGTTTCGAAGCCAGGAATGCCGCCTCCTTCCGACCCCTCTGCGACCCTCAATCTTCCCCTTCATGGCGAGCTGAAGGATGGAGTATTTTTCGCCTCTCATTATATGACCAAAATATAAAATTTTACGGAGCTTTACTATGTTAAGTAACTGTCTGTTTGTATTTGCTCTACGTAAAACTTCAACATTACTAGTCATGTCAGTCCAAGATATCCTTAACATTTTACGATGTATCCACATTTCGAACGCCTCTAGGCGATTTAGAGTAGTCACCTTCAGCTTCCATGCTTCAACACCTTAAAGTAGAATTGACCATACATAGCATTTGATCAATCTCTGTCTGAGCTTCAAGTTTAAGTCGTCGTTACAGAGTAGACTTTTCATCTTATTAAAAGATGCACGAGCTGTCTCTATTCTGCATTTGATCTCCGTATCAGGGTCCAGATTATCAATAATAATACTGCCCAAATACTTTAACTGTTTTACTCTCTCAATGTTGACACCCTTCAATTGAAGGCACATATTTGGATGATTCTCTCGGCTAAAAACCATAAACTTGGTCTTGCTAATAATTATGTTTAGACCATAGTGTTCGCCAGTGGAATTAATTTTACTGAGCAGTTGTTGCAGGCCCTCAAGACTATCTGCCGGCAAAACGGTATCATAATTATATATCGGATGTTGTTGATAGCCACACCGTTGACTTTCACGCCAAGGTTTGTATTATCTAGCGCTTCTTTGAAGACCATGTCAGAGTATAGATTGAACAATGTAGGAGAGAGAACACATCCCTGTCGGACTCCACGCTGAACTGGAATGCCTCGTGAAGTGGCTCCATTCTCAAGTTTAATAATAGCGTTTTGCTCCCAGTACAAGTTTTTAATTATTCTCACATCCTTCTCATCTATATCATATCTTTGTAATATTCTAATTAAATCTGTGTGTTTTACTCTGTCAAATGCTTTTTCGTAGTCTATAAAGCAAGCACATATATCTTTTCTTTGGTCATAGCATTTTTGCAATAAGATATTTATTGTTGTCAGCGCTTCACGGGTACCAAATCCATGCCCAAATCCAAATTGTGTATCATCTAGGTCACGTTCGCACTTATGTCTTATTCTGGCATGTATTATTTTCAAAAATATTTTTAGGACATGGCTCATAAGACTTATAAGGCGATAGTCATTACACTTCTTCGGGTGTTGCTTTTTGGGTAGAGTAATAAACAGTGATTTCAACCAATCTTGGAGGATAATCGCTGTGTCGTATATTTTATTAAATAGTCTAAGTAGGCAGACAATATTGTTTTCATTTATTAATTTGATAACTTCTACAGGAATTTCGTCAGGTCCGCATGCTTTTCTAGTCTTAGAATTTGCGATAGCATGCAACAATTCTGATTTTAATATTGCAAGACCTCGATTAGTTTCTGATATTTCAATATCAATGCGAGAATCTTGGAAGAGAGTTGTAATATAATCCTCCCATGTTTTTAAAATTACAGAATCATCCAATATTAAATTACTAGATTCATCTGTGAGACATGTTGGTTTAGATTTCTTATTAAGACCAGTCAATTCTTTCAGTTTCTTGTGCATATTAAATGCATCGTGGATTTGATCATATCGTTCTAACTCTTTATCCATTGAATTGAAACATTATAACTTTATTTATATAGAATATTTCTTAATATCCTACGTGAGGGGATTCTAGATAATTAAATAAACTTTATACGTATAAAAAAAATATTATGCTTACATACAAATTTTCAACGAAGGACTCTTCGCCCGGGAACATTAAAAGCGTTTTTTTTTTTGCCGTGGCCTGTGGATTAATGCTTATATTTTTCTTATTTATTGTAAATAATGTTCAGTTTATTACTTTTATATAAGAACCAAGGTTTTATCTAAGTTATCGTCCTAAAAAATTGCAATCTATCATATAAATTCTGATACAAATGAACAATAAAAACCCACATTTTCGTAAAAAACTCCGAAATATGCATTCGCAGTGAATGTATCGCCTTAAGGGTCATTTGTACGAAGGAGCCAGCCTCCACCATCCGGCGTCTTCGGTGTTGTGAGAAATGCCACGATGTAAGTGAGTTTTGTGTAAGGACGTCAGAAAATCAGGAATAGTAATGGTTAAACCGTTATTTAAACCAGTTATTTTGGGTACAGTTATTTATCGATAATTGATAACTATAATAAAATTGTTATCTAGTACCGATGGTTGCCCATCGAATTGCAAAAAATCAGTTTCCAATTATCGATGCAATCAGATATAAATCTCAAATAACGGTTAATATGTCACCGGTTAATAATATGCTCTAATGACAAGAACTAGGAACAATTTGCAGGGTTATTTGGAAAACATTAATAACCTCGCAGGACTATATTCCTATCTTGATTATGAGTCGAAAATGTTCAAGCTATCATGACCAAATATCAATTTATTTTTATTTATTTTTTGTAAAACGTTGGACTATCGTTACATTAAATCGAATATGAAAAATTCATTCTTCAAGGAAATGAGAGAAGGAATAAGGACGGAACAAAGAATATGTGGGTTGTATTTTACTATCGCCATCTGTGGATGAAATTTTTCATTCGCATAAACCAGTATAAATATATGAAACAAGTTGCGCAAGGTTGACAAATCTAAATACAACATCTAAAAAATTTATAGAAGTGAGAGCCTATCGTGGGTGGAGTTGGTAAATGTTACATTGTGTAAAGGGATCACTTAAGCCAGCCGTACGGTAGTTTGTGAGCCCTATAAACACCAAAAAAGACAATTCAAAAAAAGACAATTGTGTAAGTTTAGATTATTATAAATTGATTAATTATTATACATTGAATATTTCAGAGAATTAGAGCATATGTACATACGTCTGTACGTATATACTATTTAAACAATAATACACAAATTACGATAACACTGTCCGTGGCCGCACATAAACTGCTACAACCGTCCGCAGGGCCTAGTGTGACAACTCGGTGACACGCTCGCTTCCTGCCAGTGAATGAGAAAGTCAAAAACCTGTTACACCTCGCAGGGTACAAAAATAGCTGTTATTTTTTACTACGAGTATTCTGATGTAACGCGTTGTAGACAACAAAACGATACAAGTTGTATCCAAATATAAAACCGACACAATGGTATTCTTCGTCTATTTTGATGTAAATATGGAATTAACATTTGGTATTGTAATTGGTCTCGTATACCTGATTTTTTGTCTGTGTGACGTTCGCGATGGACTCACCTTGGCTCTGTGCATACGCACACACACACACACACACACACACACACACACACACACCTGGAATGGTAGATTCGACCTCGGTACGTAATATACAGATTGACGATATTATCCGCCGCGGGTCGCGAACCGTGAACTAACACAACTGAACTAATAACAGACGAAAATTTTTAATTACACCGTTTCAGGGTATTTTACGATTCCCACAACACATGACAGTGTCAAAGAAGAGACTAATTTTAGACCTCAGTATAACGTGATAAAAATACCCGTTCGTAGTCATTAATTACATTTTAAAAATATATATTTTATTGTTTGTTTATATCTATTTATATTCATTCATTCCACCTACATGTTTCGGAAAAACCTTTCCATCGTCAGGGTATTTTATGCATGTCGAAATATCAGAATGAATGATGTCTTTTGTTTTTCTAAATTATTTTTAAATATTTATTGTTGAAATTCTTGATTAGACAAAATTATTGGAATAGAATTTAGAATTGGACTAGTAGTTGATTATTAATAATATTTATTAATTTCTAATGATTCTAAATTATTCAATTTCAGATCAAAATTATTTATGTGTAAAGACTGTGTGGCGAAATTGGATAACGCGCCATCCCCGGATAGAATGGAGGTCCGTTGGTTCTAATCTCGATAGCAGTTAAAATATTTTTTCGTTAATTAGATTTTTTTGTATGCTTTTTCTAATTGATTAATAAAAATGTGTTTATTAATACATACCATAAAAGTACGATAATTAAATAATAATAACAATGCAATTATAAAATAATAAGGATAGCTAAAAGGTGTTAATATGAAATAATTTATGCGTTTAGATGTGCTTCGAGTTATTTTTATAATACACATCGTTACGGCAATGGTAACACATACAGGGTTATTTGGAAAACATTAATAATCTCGCAGGACTATATTCCTGCCTTGATCATGAGTCGAAAATGTTCAAGCTATCATGACCTAATACCAATAGTTATGGAGATATGCGACATCAAAGTTAGCATTTTTTTTTCAATATTTCTGAATTATTTTTTGTAAAACGTTGGACCATCATTACGGTAACTTATATCGAATACGAAAAATTCATTCCCTTTAATACAAGTGAAATAAAAAAATAAAAACCTTCGAATTCCAAATGGGAAACATTCCAATTGGATTTTTTTCAGGGATTTTCATCTTTTTATTTAACTTGTATTGAAACGAATGAATTTTTCGTAATCGATATGATTTACTGTAATGATAGTCTAACATTTTACAAAAAAATAAGTCAGAAATATTGAAAAAAAAATGCAAACTTTGATGTCGAATATTTCCATAACTATTGATATTAAGTCATAATAGCTAAAACATTTTCGACTCATGATCAAGGCAGGAATATAGTCCTGCGAGGTTGCTAATGTTTTCCAAATAACCCTGTATATGTAACTATTCTGCATCCGAAGCCATTCTTTAATTAGGGATCCAGACCTCCATGACAGCGCCCTATGCACTAGAGCAGCGGTACTCAACCTTTTTTTTCTACGGGCCACATACATGCGTTTGCTAAGTTACGCGGGCCGCAACATTATTTTTTATTTATTAATTAACGCCCTACAGGGCTTTTTCAACAGATATGTAAGTGTACATTAACAGAATATATAGTTTAAAGAGAAAAGAAAATACTTAAAATATAGATACAAATATATAAAGATAAATATAATATAAGGTAAAAAGCAAGTAAATATATAAAAAGCAGAAGTATAAGAAAAACATAATATAATATAAATTTAAAAACAAAAAAAGTAATAATGTAGAGTGAAAAGGTATAGCACAAGCTTTGAAAGTCATATTATAATAAAAAATATACATACAAATACAAATCAATTATTTAAGTCCAATTCGACAAATACTTGTAATCTTTCAATACACCTTTCAATATATTGAATAATAAATAGTTATTGGCAAAGACGTCCAGTTGCTCGTATCTGATTGCTAGTCTAGGAAGCCTTTGCAGTGGGGAATTAAAGATATAGTTAGTAGCTGCAGTTTCCACGGCAAAACCTGCATGACTTCTAGTTACGCGAGACGGAACACGCAAGCAGATACGTTCTACTAGTTGAGGACAGTCGATAATACCATTTATTAGTTTGTGTATACTAATATGATGAAAAAAAAAAACATATAGGGAAAACCAAAGAACAAAAAAATCATACAGGGATTCGAGATTAGGTAACATCCGCCGCCATTTGATTTATCAACAAATATTTTTTTAAACTACAACAAAATGATAATAATACTTATCGCTTATGAGCATACCAGCTCAAACATTAACAACGGCTTATTTCCCTATGTAAAATTTATTTTCATCTTATCTGTAAAAAATAAAACTCAAAACTAACGTACATATATCCAAGCGTTTATTTTTGTTAAGCGTCTTAACAAAAACAATAAATTAATAAACGCATACGAAAACTTAATTTATGAGTATGGATTCCAACACCTTACACGCGCAACGAGGGACGAAATTAAAAAAGGAAAAAAATGTCCAGAGTTGCATCACAGTAATACGTCTTCATACAAACGGGCCGCTACTCATTAGAATGTGTGCGTGCGTGCGTGCTCAGCGCCGTGTACGCACGCACTGTGACGCACACATTGACACGGAATATGGGGGCACAAGGCGGCGGCAGTAAGGGCCGTGCCTTCGGTGCCATTCGCGCTCGCAGCCGCCGCTTTAGAAAAAAATGCGCTTCCTGAAAAAAATGCCTTTTTTGTTTGTGGTGCTTTACTAAAAAGGTGTGTTGATTATCACAAAGACTGTATATTTTTAAAAGTCTACGTTGATGTTAATCAGCGTTCTTGCAATTTAAGTGCAGAAACTAGGTATACTAATTACAGAAATTTTTGGGTTTCGTGTCTACCTTATGCGTCGGAATCTCAGACGTTACGAGTTAAAAGAAAGGGAGTAAAAATAAAGTGACAACCCTAGCGTCAACGTAAGAGTAGGCTAATAACTTGCCGACAGGCCGGAGATAAACTACTCTTCCGGGTATACTGTGGTTGCATAGACCACATTGTGGCGGGAAACCTTAAAGGCATGATGCATTAAAATACTTTACCAGTTTGTGCAAAGACACACTCAAAATTGTGTAAAAAGTAGGAATAATATTTAGATTTCAAAAAAACATTCGACACATTGAAACACCAGATTTTACTGACAGTAATGGATAAATGTGCAATATGTGGATCACTAAAAAAATTACGTGACAAACACAAAACGTACACTCTGTTGTTGAAACTGTCTATGGTTGAAATGTGTTCTTAAACCATAGAAATCGCCTGCTTGAAAATGATAGGAGTTGACTTTTTGTTCGCGGATATTTCAAGATATTCAAAATTTAAAATGTCTGATTTTTTCAAATCGCTTTTAAATCGTTCTTGATAATAAATGTGTTTCGGGTCGCATATAAAAGCATGGCGGGCCGCAGGTTGAGTATGACTGCACTGGAGAGTTGGTGCTGTGCTCCAGCCTCATATTGAGACGAGCAACACGATGTCTCAAGAGCGGAATAAGCACAGCTTCCGGCAAACATTGCGGAAGCGCTGCAATTTAAGATTTTTCTCAATCACTGCATACTTAATTCACGAAAGTTTTCAATCGATGCATGATAATTAACAAAACAAACAATGCGTGATGCAACGAATACGAATACGAATATTCGTATTCGCCGAATATCATTACGAATATTAAAAACAACCTATTTATAACTGAACGCAACATAAATTACGGTTTCACTATGCACCGTGTATCAATACACCTCTATTATCGGGGATTCCCCTTACATTGAACGAATGGATTTGTTGAGTTCTCAAATTCTTTTTTCTATGGAACTCAAGCTGTCAATTGTTACTTGTTTCTTGTTTCACTGCAAAACATGAGTTGTTTCATCTAGTTTTTTTTGGGTTTTTAAAAAGTTTAGGTGCTCATTCCATGTAGTTTTTGTTTTGTAATACGTATTGTTCGCTCCATTTTATTTCCGTTGTGTGTAAAAGTATTAACTCTTATAAAATAATTTCAAATTAAATTTAATAACATGACCTCTCGTAAGCGTGAAAAAAGTCATGTTTATTTTCGACTGCTGGGAATGTACAAACGGATAAAAGACATGTTGTGCTTTTATAACAAAAATTTGCCGGTGGTAAATTTAAATTATTAAATCTCTTAGTAAAAAAAGAACAGTGGTGTATTATTTATTACCTTGTTGAATTATTCGTATTCGTATTCGACGAATAGTATGTTTGATATTCGTATTCGTATTCGTATTCGCCGAATAGTAGGTTTGATATTCGTATTCGTGAAAGTATATCGTTGCATCACTAAAAACTAATCTCTCAACAAAACAAGAAAAGGTCATCACAATACAAAATTCTCCGAACTCTGTCCATGAATTGGAGGACATGTTGAGTCTTATTTAAGTATCCACTCCACCATTCACGCAAAATCCTCGAAGCACCGACGCTGAACTTTTCAAGCTCTGCCTCTCTTCCTGTCCGTTTGCTCATTACTGGCTATTGTACTTCTTTACTGCTTCTACAGCGCAAAATGCTCGCCTCCACTCTTCAAAATATCGGGCTTTGTTTAATTTAGACATCCATCAATACGGCCCATATACACATAATATAAAGTTTATATGCACTGAATGAAAAAATAAATTAATCTTTCATAAAAAATATTATGAATTTAAACTGGTCTATTTAGACCTCTTTTTTAGGAGTAAAAAATTTAAATAATTTTCATGCGTATTCTAGCGTTTATGTTAATAATTCGGATTAATGTCATATAAATGCAAGTCTCATTTGCCAGCAGCAACATCTATATATATTGTTTCACGAGAATGACAAATTTCAAGCATGGATAAAGATATCCTAGTTGTATTGAATAAAATGAGTGAGGTATGTACATTAATACTATATATACAACATTCCGAAAATTAGATTGTGTAAAGTGATCACTTGAGCCAGTCAATGACAGGTCGTATGTCCTGTAAACGCCTAATAAAGACATTCACAAATACTTTCCAATATCCAATATCTGTTTCAACAATATTTTAGTATATATGTTCTGAGAACACAATTACAGGATTTTGTCCACAGAGGGATAAATGTCAATTAAGAAAAAGATATAGAAGTGTCGCAGTGATGAAACTATTAATATGTGAAAAGTGTCTGGAAGTCTTCATAGGGTGGCCCAGGGCTTTTACCTTTATGTCTTACGGTGGAATTGGTGAACGCTGCAATGTGTTAAGTGATCAGGTCATGAGCCCTGGGCCACCCTATTAAAACCTCCATACACGTTTTCCATTCAAACATATGGTCTTTGTGAGACTAACTAACTAGGCAGAGAGGATAGAACGCCATATTTTTCTATCTTGGCACACCACTTTTGCTTCGGCTACATTTATACATTTTCTCATACAAGCTCTACGCCCTCTATTCCTGTTGCCTACAACACTCGCCCCATAGGTATATTTTCTTAACCATCCTTTCCTCGCTCATGCGTTCACCATGACCAACCCATCTCAGCACTCCTTTCTTTATTCTGTCTACCACACCACATCCAGCATTAAATTCACTTCTAATCTGTTCATTCCTCACTCTATCGTCCAAAGATTTTCGCATCGACCGCATTTCCACCGCATTCAGTCTACTTTTATTCCTCTTTTGCCAATTCCAGGCTTCACTCCATACATCAGAGTTGGCACTAGAACGCCATTATATACTTCTAGTCTTGCTTCTTTTGACTTGGTTCCTAATGGCCATAATGGTATTCAAAGCACCAGTAACTTTGTTACTGATGTTGCAGTCACTTTGTGAGACTTCTATAATTCATCTTAATAAATAAATTTTACTTTATATTCTGAAAAAATGCACCAAGACAAAAAAATTAAATCTTTTTTTTATAAATTCTCTTTTGTGTAAAATATTCAAAATGACATAATACGCGTTCTTAACCAGCGATAATAATTATTTATGAAAGTGACCTCTGATCGCATGGCAGATAAGAACCAAATTTTGTCGGTATTTTTTTTCTTGTATTTTGTGGTTACTGCAAACAAGTATAGTTCTTTTTTCCGTTTGTAAATTCCTAGCGGTCGAAAATAATCTTTCTGAGGCGACAGTAGATGGCTTTAATGAAAAATACTTCTGGGGCAGGTTTTTGTCATGTCATTGGATTTAATTTGAAATTATTTTATAAGAGTTGACACTTTTACACACAAACGGAAATAAAATGGAAGGAACAATATGTATTACAAGACAAAAACTACATGAAATGAACACCTAACCTTATTAATAACACAACGAAACTAGATGAAAGAACTCATGTTCATCTTTCAATGTTAGGGGAATCCCCGATCATAGAGTGCGTGGGTGTGTTCGGATACACGGTGCACAGCCGAACCGTAATTTGAGTTGCGTTCAATTATAAATAGTTTGTTTTTAATATTCGTGATGAAATTAGGCGAATACGAATATTCGTATTCGTATTCGTTGCATCACTACTTCTAACGTTAGGTATGGTTGCTTGAACATTTTAGACTCGTAATCAAGGCAGGAATATACTCCTAAGAGGTTATTAATGTTTTCAAAAAACCCTGTTTATGGAAAAATATGTATAGAAGTCTTTATAGATATAATAATAACAACATACAGCTAATACAGATACATATTTCCCATATAAATAGCTTCGTCTCTGTAAGGCTTGAAGCCTGGAATTGGCAAAAGAGGAAGTGAATCCTGGAATTGGCAAAAGAGGAATGAAAGTAGACTGAATGTGGTAGAAATGCGGTCACTAAGACGCTTGTGTGAAAAATCTTTGGTCGATAGGGTAAGGAATGAACAAATTAGACGTGAATGCAATGCTGGCTGTAGTGTGGTAGATAGAATAAAGAAAGGAGTGCTGAGATGGTTTGGTCATGTGGAACGTATGAACGAGGAAAGGACGGTTAAGAAAATATATGAGGCAAGTGTTGAAGGCAACAGAAATAGAGGGCGTCCGCGATAGACCTGGCACGATCAGATACAACAAGTGTTTGAGGATGGCTCCGTTGAAAGCCGCAACAACCGTAGAACTTGTATGAGAAGATGTATGAATGTGGCCGAAGCAAAAGTGGTGTGCCAGGATAGAGGAGTGTGGCGTTCAATTCCCTCTGCCTACCCCTGCGGGGAAACGGCGTGGTGGTTATTTAGTTAATTAGTCTCTGTAAGATTTCTATAATTTATCGTAATTCATACATTCTATCGTTTTGATTCGTAACTGATTACAGAAGCTTACAGCGTAGTGCAGTTTACAATGTTGCTGTGTTCATTTGACCTAAAATGCCATGAGTCACCAGACTCGCGTGTAATTAAAATACAGCTACGCAACCGTCCAAAAATGTAATGTTCCTATAACGTATAATTATAAATTGTCCTTCACTACCACGCAGACGTGAACTATATACGTACAAGTGCGTGTGCGTGTCCGCTCTTTTGTCGTTAATTAATCCTTAATTGAAGCTACTACTTTACATTCATTGCGTAGTGGGCGCCAAATTCCAAAGCTTTATTTTTATTTTTTTATTTAATGCCCTTGTGGGCTTTTACAGATATACAGAATATAAATAACATAAGACAGATACAATAATAATACAGTTAAAAGGTAAAATAATAATACAGAAAAATTTATTATCCATTTCCATTACGTTGAGATGTAAAGAAATGTATCAGCTTTGTCCTATACACAGTTATACTATCAGCAAAAATGTCAGCCGCCTCTGCGTGTTCATTCCCTAATGAGTGTAATCTGGGAAGTACAGAGTTTGCTAATGCATTAGTTCTGACATTTCCACTACAATATAATAATGCACTGTGTTTTGATGACTTCGATGGGGCATATATATATAGCGCTGGATTTTTCTTCTTCTTCTCCAGAAACTTCGCCACTGCTGGACATAGGACTCTTCTAATATTTTGTCAATCCATTCTTCCTTTTTTTGCTTCTGTTATCCACCCACCACCCGCGACGGGGACAATATCATCGGCCCACTTTTTCTGATTGATTGATGACGGGATATTATTTTCAAGATTGCGTTTTCAACATGATTTCTTGAAATATGCAAAAATGCATTTGGTTTTCACGAAAAGCTATTTTTAGTTTTTGGGTCCCTTGAATTTTGTATTAACAAAGTTCTGTGGCATGTGAATATTTTATTCGAACCGCGCAGGAGTGGTATTACACGTGTGACTGAGGCAATAACGTATATTCTTGTTTATATTCCATATTTCATTTCATTTCGAAAACATCCTTGGAACGGTCATTCCAAACTATTAGGCCGGCCGCACTTTGGATACGAATTATTACGTACGTATTCGTACGATTATGTTCGTACGTATTGAGCGCGCACATTGATTGTGTCTTGCGTTGGTCACGATCAGTTACTTTTCGCATTTCTCCAATAACGTTTGTACCAAATGAATAATCTGTACCTTCTGGAAAACTCTCTTCTTACTCGTAGGTTGCTACGGCGTCGTCAGCATCGTAGAACCAAATGGGTGAAAAAAATATAATATACTAGAAGGGATGAATTTGGTAAATTCCATAATATATTGCCAGACTTAAATAATGACAAATTTCATGGCTATCTATCTAATAGATTCACAGATGCTGGGGAGAATCGAAGTGCAACGAGAGCTCATAACATCGGAGAAGCATTTAAAGGTTTTTTTGTTGAAGTACATAATTATACCTCACATTCATTAAACCAAATTATTTAATTTACAGGTATTTTTAGATCTTTAGAGACTCTCCGCCATGATCTGCGTTGATGGTCACGCAGTTGAATCGCTTTGGTCCCACAAACATTGTGGGACCAAAGCGATTCAACTGCGTGACCATCAACATCATGTATCAAATTGACACAATTTTCAAAATCATCGTACGAAATCGTAAAAATTTCCGAACAAACTCTGATCGTGTCGGACGTCGCATCTATACGTGCGTACACGCACTACTAAACATGTACAGTGTGCGATGTTAAATACTACTTCGAAGGTCAGGAATATACTCGCGTATTCGTACGTATACGTACTACTCAATTTCGTACGAAAACGCATCCAGTGTGCGGCCGGCGTTAATCCCGACACTCTTTTTCTCTCTCGCTCGCACAAATACGCTCCCATCATATCGATCCCACTTAGCCTTGTTCCAGTTTCTTCCAGGCGCATCTCCTTACATGTTCCATTAGCGAGGGTTGACAGCTGGCTCTTGAATATCAGTTGACCATGGAAAAAAGACGACACGGATGGTTTACACAGCCGACAAAGGTTAGTGTACACATGACAATTTATGTCCGTGACAAGGGAATTAGTCTAGTATGTATTTTTCTCAGGGTTATAAGCGTAAACCGAGCAAAATTAGGATTTATTTTCACACGGCTACAAGGCCAATTACTGCATCGAAACACACCACCAAAACACCCAGGTTTGAAAGCATGACGTCGCGAGACTGCACTCTTTAACGTTTTGCGGTAAATTAGAAATTACTGGAAGGGCTTAGAAGCCAGTCGATCATACATGAAATTTCGCGAAATACCGTTCCCTGTTTAAGGAATGACTGTGATTCCGCAGAAACGAAACCAGAGATAAACGGTAGAAGCGACAAACGGCGATTAAGTATGGCCAGCGAAATACATTAAGAGAGTAACTACCAGTACATCTATTCAATAGTGAATAGTGTTATCTGAGACATGCGAATACTCTGGAAAGACCAGTATAAAGTGACCCACTTACAACGTTATTAGTGAGAAATTGCGTGATTGAAAGAACAGTACTCCAATTAAATTCATATCCAGTGACTTTGGTGAGAATTGAACCCGTAAGCCCCGGTACAAGAAGCCAATATCATGCAAGCTGGACTACGAGGGCCACCAACAGGACGGATTTCATTAAATATAATACATATTTATATCGGCTTGTGGAATGGGGATTGGAATACAAATGCATATTTGACGTAGTCTACTAATTAGTGATGGTATTTTAACTGGTTAAACAATAACTGAATTACTTATTTGAGATTTCTAACTGATTGTGTCGATGATTTGTAACTGTTTTTTTGCAATTTGACGGGCAACCATCGGTACTCTCCAATAGTTATTTCTGAGTTACTAATAATCAATACAATCAGACACAAATCTCAAATAACAGTTCATTAAAAATCGTTAAAAAGTAACGCTTTGGCCATCACTAGTACTAATGTGAAACTAGTTAAAATTTGGTTTAAATCGGTCAAAGGGTAATAGTTTTTTTAAATATTTTTTTATTGTTAAACGCCCAAAGCTCCTATACAAAAGCCAATAATTGAAATATTTTTTCCGGAGAAATTCGTGATCACTTGGAATGTACAAGGCTGAAAAGCGACAGGTCAATTCCAATAAGCCCGAGACAACGTGTCGAATTGCGTCAATAGATCGTGCTATTTCAATAGGAGAGCAAGACACGAACAAACCTCATAACAGATAAACATTGCACGAGTGTATTCCTTGCAAGACAAAAAGGCTGCGAGGAGACAACATAAGAAAGGAATCTCGATCATGACCCCCTCAACTTTAATATTTATAATATAGTTTTATACGAGCTTCCTCCCTAATAAGCGTGACTTAGATATAATAATAATAAAGAGAAAACAGTATTTAACACCACTAGTTATTGAGTAATCAACATGTTCCGGGACCAACGATGAGGGCGGGCAGACTCACTGCTCACCTAGGACCGTTTTGAAAGCACAATCTCCTATATTGGTCTTACTCATTCGCCGCCAGGTTGACATTTTTTAATGCTTAAGGTAACGGTGCACCAGCGTTAGCACGGCTCCCATCCGAAATTAGTTCCCATTGTCCCGATAGTTCATTTCTTTATTTCTTGAAAATAAAAACATTGACCGCATACGTATTTAAATACAGTGAATGTTCCGGGACTAATCAAAAATAAAAAATAAATATAATAGTCTAAGAGCCAGCGACCGCCAGACTTACGTTATAGTATCAAACCTAAAGTATTTTTTATAGATGTACACTGTAGTAAGTAAGAAGGTTAGGATATTATGACATTGAGTTTGGGGGATTTTGGGAGATAACAGGTACAAAAAACCGTGTAAGTAAAATGTAAAAATAACAAACCTTATTTTTAATATGTTTAACGTCACAATACTAAACATTTACATTAAGAGGCCCCGGTACACGGTTTTCTATTTTCTCTCGATTTGCTAAATTTAACGTAAACTTATTAAATCATTTTGCAAAACCCACAGCTAAACAGGCTTTTAATAAATTTTATTATAATAGATCCATTTACTCTTGAAGCATTTCCTTAAAAAAATATGAACAAATATATTGTTAAAACATGAAAAAAATTATAACCCCGAAACACTATTTTATTTTTCATTCAATAGATTTATTTTTGGTACACTTAATCTCTATATTTTCAAATAAAGACCATATATTTTATTTACAAATTGATTGGATAAAGTTTGAAAAAGAAGTGGTGCTATTCAGACATTAATATTTTTAATCGTTGTTTTTAAATATTTTCGTATAATTTTTTAAAAATCCGTGTTTTTATTGTGATAGAAAATAGCCAACTGTGACGCGGGAATATATTTTTTGTTCTGGCGATACCGCTTTTTAACGTTTGAGCGTGTTTGACGCAGTTTGACGTAAGCATGTTTCTCTTCTCAATTTCTTTTGTTTTTATATTTTTTCATATTCATTAACTTCACGCTTTCTATTTTTTTAAACTGCGAAGTGAACTTAATGTCATTTTACGCATTGACATATATATCATTGATCTTGAAAGACAATATTCATGGACCGTGTGGCGTGTAAGTGTTCTAAAAAATTTACAAAATTATTCAGAGATGACACTAATAACAATTTTGCAGGTTATCCGTACCTCACTCAAAAATATAATGCGCACATCAATGTTGAAAATATGTAATTTTATCGATAAAAGTAAATACAAATAAGAATTCGATAGTTGTTTCATTTTTTTGTCTGACAGCTCCTCCTCCGTCAAAAAATCTATTTGTATAGAATAATTTTGCCACGTTGCTCATTGCGGTCTGTAGCGCAACGGATAATGCGTTTGACTACGGATCAGAAGATTCCAGGTTCGGATCCTGGCAGGATCGATTTTTTTTACGGTCGATAATATTTTGTTTTTTACTGAATAAACTAGCAGGAAGGCAATCGGCTATCGCCGATTGCTTACTGCTAAGCCCTGCGGGTGGCTATTTTGGCCGCGGAGCGGCCAATTGTGTTTGATGTGCAGCAAACACAATTGTTTACCTATGCCTACGTCAGCTGCTTCGAGGCTGAATGTATCTGGCAAATTTCCATTTCTGCTATTGTGGCCGCTTCGCGGCCAGCGATAGCCGCTGCGCGGCCAATTATGTTTGCTGCACATGTTTTATATTTTTTATATTAAATTTTTTTATTATGTAACAAACCAAATTAAACAAAGAGTAATTTTTTATAATTATAATGTTGTATAACATGTTCAAAATATTAATTTTTAAACTCCGCTCTGACTTATTAATCGGTTAGAAATACTGAATAAATACTTTGTCTTAATTATATCTAAACTACCCGTAATTAAAAGTAGAAATTTGCTAGATACAATTGGCCGTGAAGCGGCTGACGTAGGCATAGGTAAACAATTTTGTTTGCTGCACATTAAACACAATTGGCCGCGAAGCGGCCACAATAGTCGCCCACAGGGCCTAGCAGTAAGCAATCGGCGAAGCCGATTGCTTTCCTGTTAGTATCGTTTTAAAAAAGACAAAAATTAAACGTTCTGTTACCTATATTGCAGTATCCATAAAACTATTAAAACATCGATTATTTTAATTAAATTTCACTGTCATTAATATAAAAATTTTCAAAAAATTATACCTCATACTCAAGAATTCGAATGAATTAAATCGTATAGTATGTTAAAAGATCATTTTTCTTTCAAATCAGACTTCGGTTTGACTGTCCAACCGAAGTATACGAAAATCGTTGTACTGGGGCCTCTTAATGATTTTCGCGGGCATTTCTTTCGTCAGACGCTTCGAAGCTCTATAAATAATCATGTCATTAGGGTTACCGTAACTAATCTGAATTTTGTATATTTTATTCAGGCCTTATTTAACAATATTACTGATTCCTTATAACGTTCAACTTACACATTTTTGTATACTTATATACATGTTATCTGCCAGAATCCTCCGAACTCAAATTTCATTATCTCCAAACTTTTTTACCTACTATAGTGGATGTTCCGGATGGGAACACCTTTTTTTATGCGGCTCAGTAGTCTTCGCTGGTGGGGCAGAGATCGCCACCAGAATTTGCAGTGAAGCTCGTAGTCCGTGGATATGCCAGAAGTCAAACGCCGAAGTAGTGCTTTTATCGTATTAAAGTCGAAGAAAAAATCCGAAGCGAAGTCCAAGTCAGAAAGCAGTGGTCACAAAAATCCAAGAAAGCAGAGTCCAAAGTAGGTAAGCAGGGTCAGAAAGAAAAGGCAGCAAGAAGATTGTCCAAATAGCGGTTCTCGTACCGACGCGTGGCGTATCAGTGGTACCCGCTCAAAAAATGCATTTTATTTATACAAAATTCAAAATTTCACAAGATTGCGTCATAGCATATTACAGAAACCAATGAGATTGCGTAATTCTGGGAAGGCGCCGCAGCGCTCCCAGCGGCCGAGCGGTGAACTACGTCATTCGCGGTTGCACAATTTCACCGCGCGGCAGATTTCATATGACAGATACAAATTAATTCATAAAAAATGCATTTTAGCTCCCAAGAGACTAATACTGTGTTATTTTGTAATAACAGACCTAGCAGATGATAATAACACAGTTATTTGGACGGGCTGGGTCATACAAGGCCCAAAAAACTAAAATTAAATTCGCCACAAACGGCTCAAATTTTCAAAAATTCATAAAAAATCAAAAACAGCAGTTTTACAAGTTTTGCTATGACAAATGTAATTTGCGCATGCAAGCGCTCATTTTAACAGTAATTCCAAATATTTCAGGTAAATATTTACTGAGTTATAGGCATTCAAAAAAGCGCCAAAAACCAATTTCTTTATTTCACTCTCAGGCGCGCCTATATCATTCCACATGTATAAAAATACATTCTCCAGACAGGCATTCAGATAAGGAATGCAATGACACTACATAAGTAGGAATTCGTCCACGGTAAGCCGCTCTGATTGTTGATAAAAAATTCAACTTTTTAATATCCTCCACGGCGAGCCGTGTGCGCGAGCTTACCGCGACGTGGGCCCGCAAACAGGCGTCTACCGTTTCCAAATCGAGAAAAATACAAAATTTTTCTCACGGTCTTCCAGTACTCATTCATTTCATGATGACCATCTCCACGATGGCGCCCGGTGCAGGCCTTCGGGCCCCCGTGGAGGGTATCCCATATACGCATCTCAGACGGGGGCTCGGAATTGAGTACTAGGCGTTAGAAGTTATAGCCGGTCAGGTAAGTTTGTAAAATCTCTGAATATTCAAAAAACATTTATTGCCCGTCGGCGGATTCAACGGCGGAAAGAAGAGACGAGACCCTCTGCAGCGAGACTCGTCTCCCGTGTTGGCGAATATTGCGTGCCACACTCATGCCCATTTAGTGTTGGCGAACATCGCGGGTACCGCGTGCCACACACATACTTTACTTTGGGGCGTTACATCGCGGAAGAATCCCTTCGGCTCAAACTTCTAACCTTTGTCCACGCACCAATAGGTGCCAAATAAAAAATTATTTATTTCCATTTTATTCATAAAAATTCATAAAATTCCAATACATTTTTCTCATCAGAGATTCAACATAATGCACATGACAATATTGCATACAAAAAGGGCGCCAAGCGCTGCTTCCTACAAGACATCAACATATTTTTAAAATATTTTCATAACATATACAAATTCCACACATATTTGTATCGACACTTGTAGCTGGAAATAACATCGGCAGCCAAACAGGCTGCATTTTTCATATTCATTCAACAAAGGGCCAATCTCCGGGCTAGTGTCCGGGCGATGTTGTTCTACAGCTAGTTGGAAGCAGTATGCGCGCGCGGCCCCCCTCCAGTCGCGGCAACAGCCGCTGGGCACTGACTTGCGCGCGCTCCGAGCGGCAACCCGATTTTCAGTAGCGGCATACACGCCTCGTCTCCAATGCAATTTTCTGTATGTAGCGGCTGATTTATTGTGGACACGCGCCGCTCATAGTGGTCATGTTATGTTCTCATTTTTTACATGGCTCAACCCTGTCCGTTCCATACTCCCCCCGTGTGGCCTGCCCGCACTTATCAGGAGGACAGGGTATGCTGCCAGCGCCCTTATGCTGGATTCCCCTTCAGCATGATTATTCTTGTGGCTGGTCGAGTATAATCGCCCGCAGCTGTGCGTACTCGGACGACTCGAATCGAAGCCCGGGAGGGCTTCCAAAATTCGCCCTCTGGGCCATGTGTTGCGGGGCAGCGCGGGATCTGCGATGACGGCCATCTCGCCTTCCTTAAGTGCGGGCGCGGGCTCCTGCCATTTATTTCGGCGCGCCAATGTCGGCAAGTATTCTTTCATCCACCGCCGCCAGAATAAATCGGCCATCTGTTGCGATATTCTCCACTGTCTTTTCAGGCATACATTTTCATCTAGCGCCCCGTATACCGCCAAATGTGAATTGCGGCCGGTCGCTCCCAGCAACAGATGGTTCGGCGTAATAGGCGCGTCATCTTTCGGATCAACCGATACATGCGTCAACGGACGGCTATTCACAGTATATTCGGCCTCAGCCAACAGAGTCCTCAAGGTTTCTTCCCGCGGTGCCCGCTCCTTCAACGTAGCCTCCAACGCCCGCTTCACGGCGCGTACCAGGCTCTCCCAGGCGCCACCCATATGTGGGGCGAGGGGGGGGTTGAAGTTCCATTCAACCCCGCTCTCCGCGAGGTGCCCATGCATCCGCGGGTCACTTCTCAAATCCTTCAGCGCGGCTGCCATCTCTTTTTCCGCGCCTCGAAAATTGGGTCCATTATCGGAATATAGTAGGCGCGGATGCCCGCGCCGCGCTGCCATTCGCCTTATAGCGAGTATGGCCGAGTCTGCAGACAAAGACTCGGCGATTTCCAAATGTACGGCGCGCGTTGTGAGGCATGTAAATAGCGCGCCGTACCGCTTCTCTCTTCGCCGGCCGATAGTCACCTGCATTGGGCCAAAATAATCGAGTCCACAAGGGTAAAAA
>JADDOH010011651.1:0-25339 GCA_016648135.1 Agrypnia vestita
GAACGCGCGCTCCGACATTCGACCCTGTCTTGCCACGCGAGTAGATCCAACTTCATCTTTTTCCACAATCGAAATTCTGCCTCCCAAGATCACGGGGCGTGAAAGACGTACAACTCTTCGCCTCCCGACCATGAAGAGACGGACTTCCCCATTCGGTTCTCGTTCATTATCCCATTTATAATCCCCGCGTGCCTAACCTTAAGAGTCTAGCGCCGGTAATAAGATCTCATTATGCTACGTTGGAAGTTAATATTGCACAACCGGGCGAAACACCTATTTTCCGCGAACCTATTCAATTTGTAAAACGTAATAATATGTATTTATATATGTTAGTAATACGTTTGAAATGCAGAATGCACGTATGATGACCTCGCTTCTATCCTAAAGATAATTAAGATATAATCCCGACGTTACGTCCCGACATCAGTACTAATTTGTTTCCGCGTCCGTTACCGTCGAACTCTGAACCCACGTAATGAAATGAATAGTGACCATGTGACAATGACAAATTATATAGCACGAACATTCCATTTGTTACACATAAGAAAACATCAGGAATAAATAATATTAAAGGTTCTTATCTTAGTTCTGTAGTTGGTCTGCTTCCGAGATGGCATCCAGATCCGAAGTCATATAACGGGTCCTCTCCAAAATTGGGCAATTACCAGCGCCTGTGTAGCCCTTCGTTTCCCTTGTATATATATTTTAATATCAGCGCCTGTAAAACTGTATTAGATCCTAGAAACAAGAAAACTATTCCCTCTACGCCGAGCACATACAGAACATAAACCCCTTCAATCTAGTTCATCCACGGTTAAGCAAAAAGGCGAAAGAATAGTAATAGTAAAAGGTCCGAACAGAAGTTGAAGTTCTCTGTAAACTGTCCATATCCTATAGTAGCGCCTGTGTTTTCCAATAACAACTTTCCAGTCATGTATTTAACATAACGTCCTCCTTGTGTGTATGTGTGCTGCAATATCTGTCATCCAGTTAGTGATTCCCAAAATAGTGTTTTCCTTGTATATATATTTCAATATCAGCACCTGTAAACCTGTATAGAATCCTAGAAACGAGAAGACTATTCCCTCTACGCCAAGCACATACAGAACATAAGCCCTTTCAAACTAGTTCATCTACGCCGTATAGTGATATCACAAGCAGACATAAACATTACAATTACAAGTATGCTTGCGTTCTCCCCCCACCTTGGTGGAAATATTCGCATTCGTATTCACCGAGTAGTAGGCCTGATATTCGTATTCATGAAGGTAGTATTTGTTGCATCAAGGTTATTATATTTACAAGTATGTTCAAGTTCCCCCACCTTGGTGGAAATATTCGCATTCGTATTCACCGAATAGTAGGCCTGATATTCGTATTCATGAAGGTAGTATTCGTTGCATCAAGGTTATTATATTTACAAGTATGTTCAAGTTCCCCCCCCCTGGTGGAAATATTCGCATTCGTATTCACCGAATAGTAGGCCTGATATTCGTATTCATGAAGGTAGTATTCGTTGCATCAAGGTTATTATATTTACAAGTATGTTCAAGTCCCCCCACCTTAGTGGAAATATTCGCATTCGTATTCACCGAATAGTAGGCCTGATATTCGTATTCATGAAGGTAGTATTCGTTGCATCAAGGTTATTATATTTACAAGTATGTTCAAGTTCCCCCACCTTGGTGAAAATATTCGCATTCGTATTCACCGAATAGTAAGCCTGATATTCGTATTCGTGAAGATAGTATTCGTTGCATCACTCTCAATAATAAAATCATATAGATAAATAATTACGGTAACTCATAAAAATACGATATTACTTATATTAAACGAACAAAACAAAACAATCTGTCATATTAGTAAATAACGTGAACACGGAAGACCGAAGGTTAACTACCCCTGAACAAACCGCGAACTGCCCACAATAATGGCAAATGTTGTAGAAACATTTCAAATATCTAATATTGAATGAGTAAAAACAATGTCATATGAATAACTATCGCGATTACGGATGGCCGAAGGTTAACCACCCTCGAACACACCGCGAACTGCCCACAATAGTGAATAATGTTCTAGAAAACATTTCAAATATCTAATATTGAATGAATAAAACAATGTCATATGAAAACTATCACGGCTACGGAAGACCGAAGGTTGATTTGATCTAACCGTAAGCGACCCACAATAATGGAATATGTTGTAAAAAAACATTTCAAATATCTAATATTGAATGAATAAAAACAATGTCATATGAATAACTATCGCAATTAAGGAATATATACAATTCGAAACACGTCTTTATAAGAATTTGATAGGAACAAATCGTGTTTTCAACGATTGCCTAATGTTACGCAATACAAACATGTAACGAGTTCAAATAAACCACACATTCATGTTTTAATAAAATAAATATAAAATCCAGATGCATTTTTAAAATATATTGTTTGTAGAAAATTCCTCGTACGATTTGAATTTATATCACACTGACAATCGTGATATCAAAACCCCATAAATACTCCGATCCCAATCATTTCCAAAACAATACAAATCATATAGAAATCCGTGCATTCAATCGCCAGCACAGACAACACAAAATTCCTCCGCATATTTGAAAGTTACACAAGTATTAGGAAAGAACGCCCGCTGAATTATCACAGCCGCAAAACTATGAATCATAATTTATTTAGTAATATAAGGTTCCAAATATAATACACATAAAAGGCAATAGAAATAAATAATATTGGAAATGCTTATCTGTTCACTGTTCCAATTCTCTTTGAATTATTATCAACCTCTGGCTTTTTCCTCGGTCCAGCCAAATTATCTTCCTTACTTCGGACTCTCCTCGACAAAGCCTCCGCCGACCTTCAAGCTGAAAACTCAAGTGCCGCTTTCTAATTTGTAACGCCTAAAAATAGTCCCTATCTCGCGCCATCTTTGATTCCAACTAGCGTGTAAAAGTCAAAGTCTAACTCTAAGGACGCGTTTCATTGGCCAGATTCGTTACGCGGACAACCGCTTTTGATAGGCTCGCTTCGCCCAACTAAAATAACATAAAAGCCTGCTTTACACGCCCGCGTGCAGAAATAATAAAGCTCGTCCGCACCTACTTATCCGGCAAATATTTAATTATAGAGTATTTAACGGTTTGTGAAGCTTCTCTTTATTATAAACTTTAGCAGATAGATATTTTCGTATAATTTTTCAGCAATGTCTATTTGAATAGGCCAATATCGTTACACTACGACAAAATGCGTTCTATCAATATATAAGAGCGATAAAATATATTAATTTTCCCATTTTAACCATCATCAAATTCTGGCTTAAATGCCTTCTGTTAGTATAGTTTCGATATGTAGGTCTCCACTTATAGAAACGTACTAGAAATAAAATTATGTATAAGCAAGAAAATGAGCAGTATAAGCATTTGTATTTAAAAAATATAAAAAATAAGGAAATAAGTTATTACTTATTTTTTGTGATGGAATAACCAAAGACCTGCTTAAGGTTACTTTAAGTCTTTTCGATTAGCACGGCGCACATTTGTTGCTTTTTCTTTCGAACTATTGAGTGTATCGCAGTGATTCTTTGTGTCAACTCAGTCACCGACAGCACGATGGAAGAGACGGCTATGTCATGCTGGTAAGTACCGCCTTCTAAAAATATTAAAAGCCTTCTAGGATTAAAGAATAATACAGTAAAAAAATGTTACAGTCAGAAGGATGAACGACTGAGGGTGAATAACATCTTTTATAATCAAAAGAGAAATTCGCACTCAAAATTCTTCTCAATCTGGATGCATCTTAGAATGGAGAAAATTTGGAGGCTTCTTTTGATAACCTGGCGCATAAATGGAAGGATACGGCGAAAGTGACTGAATTTAGCGCCGTCGGCGTGCGGCGTGATTCAAATCCGATTGTGACACTATTACTTAAGACAAAAATAACTTATTAATTCAAAACACAAAGTAAATTAAAATGTACCTTATTTCATTAATACATGGAATGATAATAATAAAAAAAAATAAAAAATTCTAGAGATTTTATTTTATTTTGTTCTATAATCTGTAGGTACAAATTTTCAATTATAAAAGAGACAAGTTTTAAGATCAGAACGAAATTTTGCCGTACTTGAAATAAAATAATGAAGCATGTAATCTTATCTATTTTGAGGGATGGTAAAATCGCTGGAAATGCCAACAGATCCGTTGGTGATTGAAGAAGAAATTGTGAATTCGCTTATGTTTTCTAATGGTGGGCTCAAACTTACAGCTTCAAATTTACTTCACTGTCATTTTGGTACTCTTCCAATTTCAGTTGTTTCGGATGATTATAATTTAAAGCGGTATATTGAAATTTTCCGTATTTTGGTCAATGAACTTAGAAAGTATTAGGTCCTTACATATGAAATTGACGTTTAGTATGGGAGGAACATAAAGCCGATTTTTTTTATTATAATGTATTTATTTAATCAAAGTATGTACCATTGCTATCTATGCACTTTTGCCATCTCATAGGTAGTTCATCGATCCCTTTACTAAAAAAACCATTCGGACGGGAATCAATAAAATCTTTGAAGGCGGTTTGGACTGCCCCATCGGAGTTGAATTTTTTCCTTTGCAAGAAGTTATCCAAATTTTGAAAAAAATGGTAATCTGTTGGGGCAAGGTCCGGAGAGTACGGTGGATGTCTTAGACATTCCAATTGAAGCTCCTCTAATTTGGTAGCCGTCTGTTGTGCAGTGTGTGGTCTAGCGTTATCATGAAGCAGCAGTGGCCTAGAGCGATTAACCAGCCTCGGTTGTTTAGCAGCTAGCTTTTCCATCATGGTTTGCAGTTGCTGACAATAGACATCTGCCATAATCGTCTGGCCAGATTTAAGAAAGCTGTAGTGAACGACACCAGCACTAGTCCACCAAACGCTCACAAGTAACTTTTTTGGAGTCAATTTTCGCTTGGGGCATGGTTTGGCTGGTTCGGCAGGGTTCAGCCATTGCGATGAGCGCTTCCGATTATCGTACAGGATCCACTTTTCATCACAGGTAATGATTCGATTTAAAATCCCTTCATTATTGTGCCGGTTGAGTAATGCAACGCAGCAGTCAACGCGCGTTTGTTGATTTGCTTCACTCAATTCGTGAGGTACCCACCTTTCAAGCTTTTTCACCTTACCAATTTGCTTCAAGTGGATTAAAACAGTTTTATCACTAACACCGCAGCCTGCAGCTAAATCGGATGTGGTTTGCGATGGATCCGCTTCCACAATAGCCTTCAATTCTTCATTATCAACTTTGGTCTCCGGCCGTCCACGGGGCTTGTTCTGCAGGTCGAAATTTCCAGAACGAAAACCGTCGCCATACACATCATTAATCCTTCGAGCCGTTTCTGCAGCACTGGTGCCACGGTGGAACTCGTACTCGTAAATAACGCGATATTTCAAGTTTTTCATTTGGTAAACTGAGTGACGCAAAGAAAAAAACAATTGAGGAAAAAACAAATGAATTATAATTTTCATAACACAAATACATGAGTAAATAGCTGTATAAATTTGGATTTGGAATTCTTAACCAAAGAGAAGATATTTGAGATCAAATTTGCCAGTACGGCAAAACGCCAATTTCATATGTAAGGACCTAATATTTATGTCGAAATCTCCCTTCCTTAATAATACTGACGTAATGGTATGCACATTGCTGTAGGAATCCGTGTATTTGTAAATGTTAAATACGATTTTATATTGATTTCCCTTTCAAACCCATATCAGTGATGTTAAATATGCAGGAACAGGATTTGTAATAATACACAATATAAAAGGGATGAAGAACAATGAGAATCGAGAAAAATTTGAACATTTGAGAACGGGGCCTACCGGCAGTCATTCGTGAGTTATTTAATAGATTGATGAAAAAGAAATGGTGTACGACTATCCCCTTGATTTTATTCAAAATGCAAATTAACTATTTTGTTTAGCGAAGCAGCTTACCATGCATGCGGAAAGGTCAACCGAATATATACTATCCGAATATATATAGAATATTCTTATATATACTATAAATAATAATACTTCTTCTTCTTCTCGTGCCCTGTCCGTTTACAAGACGTTGGCTATCATGTTGGCTATGCGGACTTTGCTTACTGCGGCCCGGAACAGCTCCACAGTAGACTGGCCAAGCTACTGTCTCAAGTTTTAATAAAAATACACTATCGCGAAATATCCGCGATAACAGGTGGTAGTATTTCTATAGAAAGTTTGGTTGAGTTAAATTAGGCCAGCGTCATACGTATTCCGTTTATGTATGGAATAAATTTTTATCACGCTTATATTAGCTTCACCAGTTTGTCCGGATGATATTTTAATTATTATAATATAATAATATATCTTAATTAAATTATGGAAATAAATTATAGAAGTCTCATAGAGACGATGCTATTTATATGTGAGGAAAGTGGATGGAAGTCTCTTAGATGATGGCTCAATTGGAATTTGGAAAAAATACAACGTACCTTTATGATCTTTCGTAAATTTTACATACAATATTGCGTTTTAGATAGCTATCGATAGATTACATATCTTTTTTCTTTGTGTCTTTCTTATTATTTTTATTACTTATTTTATTTAATTTAATTTCTTTTTCTTATTTGTTTTAAATATCATGGATATAAATACTTAATTGATTGAAAAAGTTGATTGAAATACAGAAGTTAAAAACAGAAAAATGTAAGCATCTTTATGAACTCTTAATATACTATATAAATATACTACTATACACTATTTATACATATGATATAAATAATGTGCGTACTCAGGCATGGACTCATGGAAGTACTCTTCATTTCCACCGGTTGCATTATCCAAGAGCTTTCGAGATATCAGCCATCAACTTCCTGTACAAGATTCATCATCATCCAACTTCATAATTTTCCCAAGTTCTCTTGCATACATTATATATACACATACCTACAATGAAATACTGTCTTGCTGCTGTACATGGAATATATCTATATACTAAATTCATCTCCATAAATGAAGGGTTGGCTGAACCTAACCCATGGAAAAGGGTTCAACTTTGAACGTAGGAAATAAGTTCGTAGCATTAGCTAAAAATTAATATTATTTGCTTTCAGTCGAAATATTTCACTAGGGGTCGGTTGTATCAATCAAACAACCCTTTTTCGTGAAAATATATGATTTAAACGAACTTTTACTATAAACCAAGTTGATATAACCTGCCCACGCACTGTAGTTCAAATAATAGTAACTAAATACGTCCCAGTAGAAATAATATAAACAAAATTTATTAAACTGACTATTGAAATTTGAGAGCTTAAATGGATCCTAAAACTATAAGAAACGTTAGTAATTTTTTTACTTGTATAAAGAATCTTCAGAATTTAATTTTTAAAAAAAGAAAGTATAATAAATAATATGTAGCGTATAAGAGCAATGATAACAATATCCAAAAAATAAAAATAAATGTTTTGAATGCAATCACCGAGGATTACTATAATAAAATATACTGAATTATGGAGTTCAAAATAATGTTTTCTATAAATTAATAGGCTATGTTTCCTATAAAATCTCGAATTCAATCTATACTAATATATAAACAAGTAAAGTTTGTCAATTTGGATGCAGGAGGTAATCTCCGAAACTACTCATCCGATTTCAAAAATTCTTTCATCAATATTTAGAATGGACTTTCAAGGTGGACAAAGAATTTATATTATACCGTTAAAATATAATGGCGTTTCGTGGTGACCTATTTTACAACTAAAGTCGACGAGAAAATTGTCGAGCGATGCGTTTTTTACGAACGCTGCCTTGACGGTAAGAGATATTGAAATACTTTCTATATGGAAGTTGTAGAACTTAAAACGTATAAAAAAGTATACTACAATATATATTTATGTTATGGTTAATACAAATTGATAAAATATGACTAAAAGTTACTAAAAATCTACGCGAATCTGTGCGGGCACAGCTTGTAATAAAATAAAGAGCTTTTCGCACCCTGTGTGGTACCTGCCTACCATATCAATTTTTTACGACCATGTGCGGAAATACGGCATACTTGTTTCGTCACCTCGGAGCCGAAAAGTGCGAAATAAAGGGCTTGGATCAATGGACGTTCATCAATGGAAGAGTTTTTATAGCGTGGCCGCACATCACTAACTTTGACGCAGTAAATATTAAATTAAATTCACGCGTGACCTGGTAATTTTGAAGTGAATCATCTTTTCAGACACCTACAAAATTTTTACACTCTTCAATAAATTTTAAGACATATAATTATTAATTAATTAAATGACTTTGTATTGACTACTTGGAGTAACGTCTACCGGATAAGGTACCACTATATATTCGTCAGGACGGACGCATACTAACTATCCATTACTCATTCTAACAAAAAAATAAATTTTTGAACGGGAGCGTGGCTACACTTATGTTGGGGATATTTTTTGATTTCAAGTATTTCTAAATTATCCAATCTAAGCCTTCTATTATTTACATGCAGAATCTCGATACCTACCGTTTTCTTTTTTAAACATGTGGCCTGTTTCCAAAAAATTGTTCGCGAATTCAGAAAAGTTATTGTTATTGAGACATCTCAAGTGTTCCTTTACTCTAACATTTTAATTACGTGGCGTTTTACCTATATAAAATGCCGAACAGTCATTGCATCAAAAATATACTAATATAATTATTTTTATTTTATTTTTTAACAGGCCATTAATGACATGAAAATATGGTAATAGAGTGACATTAGAGTTCATGTATGAATATTTTGTGAACATTTTGAATATTGTATAATTACACAAAACACTTTTTATGATAAATTAATAATATCATCATCACTCTTGGCACTACAACCCTTGGTGGGTCTTGGCCTCCTCAATAATCTTCCTCCATTCATCTCGGTCTAGTGCCAGCTCTCTCCAGTTCCGAAGCACTAAGGCAGAGATGTCTTTGAGTACGTTGTCACTTCATGTTAATTTTGGCCTTCCTAAGCTTCTTCGCCCTATTGGCCTTGAGTTCAGCAGGGACTTTGGTGCTTGATGCTCGGACATTCTCTCCACATGACGTAGCCACCGAAGTCTTCCCAGTTTTATAAATTTTTATTTAGAAACAGTCCGAAGATACGCCTCAAAATTTTCCTTTCAAAAACGTCCAGTGCTCGCTCCTTTCTCTTAGTTAGTTAGTACCCACGTCTCAGCTGCGTACGTGATTACGACTCACTGGCCTAATAAGCGTTAATTATTAATAATTAATAATAAATAATAAACAATCAATAATGACTAAATTATAAGATAAATTGTTAATAATATTCAGACTAACACAAATAAATAAATACAGTTTTAGATATGAGTTCTAGATTAACAAGTTTTGACACAAAACGTAAATACACGTTTTATGATAAATAAAAAATAAATAATGCCTTAATAATAAAATTAATTGTAAATAATATTCAGAAAAAAATATCGCAAATCAATAAACACAATTTATGAATACATTCTTGATTAGCAAGTTTTTACATTATACACAATAGATTTTTTATCAATAAATAATAAATTAATAAGTAAAATGTATTGTGATAAAAATTTGTAAATTATATTCAGAATAATATAGAAATATAAAATTAATAAAAATATACTTCGTTTTCACCAATTACATATTGAAAATATCAACAAGTATCAGGGTCACCAGTCCCTGTGTCAGGATATAATGTATAGCTACTAACAAATAAAAAATAAAAAATCGAAGTACACACAATAAAAATATAAAAAAAAATGTGAATGAGAAATGAATAATAACAAACATAAAAAACAAATTTAAAAGATAACTATTTATAAAAAGGACCTAGTTATTTATAATATTAATTTACTGTGAACACTTTTTCTTATTTCCAAAATTTCAAAATTTTAAGACTGCGAAGCTGATAAAGTTATCTCATTGGTAAAGAGAGAATCACCAATTTAATATTGGAAATCTTTAAGTGTTCGCATACAACTAACAAATTTCAAAATTGGGTGGACTCGGTGAACGTTGTATTGCGTAAAGTGATCACTTAAGCCAGCCTTGAAGACAGGTCGTGGACGCCCAACAAAGACTTTCACGAATGATTTTCCATATAAATAGCAATAGCTTCGTCTCTATGCGACATCTATAATTTACCTTAATTAAAAATAATCATTTTTATCAGAATTCTATTACATAATTAGTTTTCTGCTGATAATTACTAAGCGAAATCGTTTTTTTAAGGTTAGTTTAAATATGCTTTTATATCGCGCATTTACGTTAATATTACAAGTTTAATGTAGAACCACGTCAGCGCATGACTAGGGAAGGATTAACGGCTTAGGGTGGTTGTATATATTGAACGTATCGACAACTAAACAACCACGTGATTTCTGACGAGATTTCGCACCGAAATCTCGTTGAAGTTCCCGACGTACAATAACAATGCCCCGGCAAAACGTGGGCTGCCCCGTGAATCAATAGACAAAGGCCATCTCTTATATCGGCCGGCCCATCAGCGCATTGTCAGGGCACGTAACGTTATTAGGACCCGCGCCGCCTAGGCCGAGGGGGCTTAAATTAATTGGGGTGCAATAAAATCAACCCCCACTCGGGGCAGTACGTAAGGTAGCTCGTGGGAAAAGTTGAGAGCGGCTTTGGGTTAGTGGGCAGTGTTTTTTGGGTGCCTATTCAAAAGACCGGATATCTTTAAGTGACGTTATTTTTTCCCTGGCAGTTTTGGTCTGAGTTTCCATTGATCACAATAGGCGTGATGACAGATTTTGAAACAATATTCTATAATGCAGGTACACGTCTACTATTACCGAAAATAACATTATTTCAGTAATAAACTAAGTTTTTACGCAAGTAATTGCATTTTAATCTACATATTTTTAATTTCACGCAAAAACGCCCGCAGCTGTCATTTCGTCTACGTGACGTCAAGCCTCAGTAAACATTGCATTGTGTCTATGGCAACGGTTCAAAGACACGGTAATGGGTACTGAGACGTGACGTCATTTGTTTTGACCAGTGTTTCAGTTAAAATGGCGGATTGCACAATTTTATACATTTATTTTATTAAAAATCTTATTAATCTCAATGTGTATATTGAAACTGGATCATTTTTTAGAATCCTTTCAACATATTTTCTTCTCTAAAATCACTTATTCTTTAATTCTTTAATACTGTCATCATGCCCTTGAATGAATCCCTTGACTGAATCTAAAGAGGGATATTCTTCCTTATCCTTATCCTAATCACATGTGTTGCAAACTGCAAGTTAAAATGTAAATGCTTCAGAAATGATTTTGCATGTAATTCGCATATTGCTGGTAAAAAAATAGCGAATATGCACGAAAACATATTATACTAACGAGATGTACATATATTAATATCATTTAATATGTAGAAATATAATTTATCATACAATTCAATTAAAAAATCAAATAATCCATATGGTCTGCATCATCGCTATTTTGTTGGGATTTTTCATACTGACAGTATGCGTAATACACTTCAAACTTTTTACTAAAAGTTTGACTTTTTACCTTACAGTTTTAATGATATTGTATTTAAAAATTTATGAAACAGGTACTATTTCAGTAGAGTAGCGTTCAAAATAAACTGAGGAACAGCGTGGACGGCATATTCAGAATTGAGAATTCTGAAATGACGAACTAATTTGTACATTTTCAAAAAATATTTACACTACAACAGGCCATGAAATTAAATTACTGTAGCAAAAACATCACCAAAAAAACCTATGCTTGAGAAAAATCATACACCTGTACCTATCAGGCGTGGAACGGTCACATAGCCGCCCGTAGGGCCCAGCAAAAAGCAATCGGTAGCAGCCGGTCTTTTCGATTCTTTATTGCTTGTTGTCAATTATTTTACAAGAATGCCGACAGAGCGCCAGGTGTCGCTTTACACCACACAATATCATCCCTACACCCTAATAAAGAAAATTGGAACCTAGCACAATACTATCTAAAACAATTGAAGAAAAAACATTACCCTGAATTTAATTTTCGTCCTTAGAGACGCCTTTGTCAGAAAAGCGTTAAAGGATAAATAAAAAAAAGAGTTATTAAAGTACCTACGCCTGTTGAGACATGACAAACTTTTCACTATCTGGTACTTGGTCTTTTGCTCGCTGGCTACCAGAAATCAAAAAATTACGTGCAATGATTTTTTAATTTTCACAATTATACCTATTTGGTTTTGCATACAATTAAAACCGATAAATAATATTTTCTTCAAAAAGTGCAAAATGATCTTATGGCGGCATTATTAATGAAATTAATAAAAATGTACTTTGTTTTCACCACTTACATATTGAAATATATCAACATGTTTCAGAGCCCATGGCCCCTTCGTCAGGATACAATGTATACAAACAAATAAAAAATAAAAAATTGAAATATAGACAGTTAAATTATAAAAATTATATATGGAAAATGAAAAATAATTAAGTACCTACTAACATGAAAACAAATTTAAAAGATAACTATTTGTAAAAAAGACCTGGTCATTTATAATATTCAATTTACTATTAACACTTTTTCTTAATAACAAAATTTCTAATTAATCAAACTGTAATCCTGTATAATTTGTACGTTAAATTTTTAAACCCTTATTAATATCAATTATGGATCATTCTTTTGATATTATTAAGGGTTTACAAATTTAACGTTTTTATGTTAGTAGTTAATTCATTTCCCATAATTTTTTATATATTTTGATTGTCTATACCTGTTTCGAATTTTGATTTTTAATTTGTTAGTAAGTAACTATATTGTTGAATCCTGGCGAAATGACCATTAGCCCTGAAACATGTTGATATTTTCAATTTATAAATGATGAAAACAAAGTACATTTTTATAAATTATATTAACAATGTCACTACTAAATCATTCTGCTCTTTTTGAAGAAATTTTGAAAACATTTTTGGCCGAGTACTTCCGTTAAGTAGGGGCAAAGAGGGTGGGACATCGGACCGCTCGGCCGCATATCATCGGACTTGAGCAAAGTTTGTTCGTATTTGCTTTTACAATGCTCCGGAGTATAGTGATCGAACAGCGTTGTAATAGTTTTCTACCCGAACCACTGTAAACATTCCCCGACTTTGCGCCCGGCCCGAGAAGCGGGCAGCTGTACAACTTCCATTCAGTCAACTCGGCCTCTATTTGCTCGGGTTCAGACTTCATCAATATGCCAACGGCTGTCATACCCTTTTGATGGGAAAACATCTTGGCGGCGTCTGGTAGGCTTTTAGGACTTAAGTACGTCTGGATTATAACGTTTACTTAAGCAAAAATCTCTCTCGCCACTGGCGGCGTCAACCAAGTGGATTTTGTCTAATCTATACTAGCATATAAAATGGTAAAGTTTGTATGTTTAGATGTAGGAGGTAATTCTATCATAGTTGCGTATTAAGTGCGCGTAATGAGCATTTAAAATAGAATTGATGCTTTTATTTTTTTAGACACAAATAGAACACAATGTACATAATACATAAAAAAACAATACATTACATCTTATAAACTTATCTCCACACCCCAATTACAAGTGTCTTTGGTCTGTCAATATGCATATATTTGATGTATCATGTATACGTACACAACGTATACATGATACATCAAATATAAGAATTGGCGTATGTCCTGCATGGTGATTAAGCACATGTGCAAGTGAAGAATAAAATTTGTAACAATTATTGACGTAGAGTAAGACGACGACCATTTTCTTGTCCCATCGTCACACTCAATATTTTTCTTCATCTATACTAATATAAAAAAAAGCAAAGTTTGTAAGTTTGGATGTAGGAGGTAATCTCCGAAACCACTCATTTGATTTCAAAAATTCTTTCACCGATATTTAGAATGAACTTTTTTGGTGGACATAGGCTGTATATTATCCCGTTAAAATAAAAGGGCTTTTCATGGTGACCTGTTTTAAAACTAAAATCGACCAAAAAATGGTCGAGTGATACGTTTTTTAACGAACGCTGCCTTAACGATTAGAGATATTTAAATATATAGAATTTGTAGAACTTATTCAGTTCTATAAAGAAGTCTGTGACGACATGTATATATATGTTAAGGTTAATTCACAAATTGATAAAATATGACTAAAAGTTACTAAAATTCTACGTGTGCGAAACCAAACTATGTACTTGTATACGCGCTTAAATTTATTTTGTTACCACGATAGTTTCAAAAGCAGCAATCTGTCTTACTATCAAATATAATTAATAACAACAATAAAATCCAAAAATCAGTGTTTTTAAAATCTGTTGATAGAAGGAAGGGAGAATACGTGAAATAGACAGAAGAATTTTCTATATAGTGTAGTGATAAGAAAATCCGAACTAGGCATCAAGAAAAAAATAACAGTTTCAAAATCTGTGTATAGGCCCATTTTGATACACCTATGGCTATCAAATTTGGATCCTAAACTGTTGGAGAAAGTGAAAGCAAAGGTCCAAACTACCATGATGAGATTTTTAAGAGGGGTAGCAGGAATCACACTGATCGACATAAGGCAGACACTCATGGAGCGTCCTGCATATAGACACGAGAAAACAGAATCCAATTTCTGCTTCCTGACTTACGTTTTTAATGACGAGTATTTATGGGTGCCTTATGCTCTACGTTCCCCTCACTCAACACATCATACTAATTCGATAATGTAGATTCACACTAATTCGACACTTAGATTCACGAATAATTTCCAAAGGTCTCATTTAATATCACAAAAGTCGTAAATGTAAATTAATTAATTACACGAGTAATTATAAATAAAAACGTCCCGTCTATTTTTGTGTGTTGGCTTGCAGTCACAAGGCTGTCGTAAATCTTTGAGTGTTGCACTAACAATCACCAATAAAAGGATATTGTTATTTTCAGAATAGGTCGGTATTCTTAGTATTTCAAATCTTGGCTAAAGGCTTGTGTTATGAAAGTAGGAATGTCCTGAAATCTGATCGCATTATTACTAGGCTAGTGTCTTGCCGTTAGATGTCAGGTCGTATCGTGTAAAATATAAATAATGATGTAGGAATATGTGTATCAATAATGATGAAGGTTCGTCTACCCCTCTATGTGTAACCTTTCCACGACCCGTCGTGTTATATTGCCATGATTTATCGACACCATCCGTGGTCAGCACAGGCCCCGAGGATGTTGTCAGCCTTGTAAGTTAATTGATTGATCAGTTAATTAGGGAAATTGTGATATCCCCAATTATGTTATGCTGTTGGCTGCACGTATTAACATGTTCTCAATATTCCTATGTGTTTTTTTTTTCAATTTGTTCTAAAAGTTTTTTTTAAATTTATTTAATATTGTATATATATACAGTTTAATTACATTTTTTAGTCCATTAAATCTTTAAAATACATAACTTATGTCGCTATAACTCTCCAAAAAGGAATTAACATTTGTGCATGGAGAGAAATTTACACTGTATATAGGCAATTACATATATTGTTGTAGATATATTTATAAAATAATATTTGATGTCTAATTTTGTTCTTTTCTAGTGTTCATTTAATTTCTTTTTTAATTGTTTAATCTAAGTTGTCTCCTTAATTTCTGTAAGAAGGATAATGATTTTTTAAAATTTTGTTAATATTTTTTAGTGTTTAGAATTTTTTTTAAAATTTTAAAGATGTTTTAAAGATAAACAACTTAATAGAGATTTTTTTTAAAAATATTTTTCCTTTTCGGAACTAATAATTTGTGAAGAGTGATTGTGTTGAGAAAGTTGATTTTTTAAATATTACTTAAGTAATTATTCTCTGTCTAACTTTTAATGGGTTCATTGCATTCTCGTATTCTCCTCTCCATCCAATAATGCCATAATGAAGAAGTGATACTCCTTAGGCGCTCACAATCATGATCACAAGCTAAGATGGCGGTATTCTGAGTGATATTTAAGTAATAGCAATTCTTATAAGTGAAGACAACAAGTTATGGTGTTGCGAAAATTGCATATGCTCTGGGCGCTGTTATTGTTCATTTTCTATTTGCTGATGTATTTTTCATAATATAATTGTGATCAGATTGATAATGTGTTATTACGATGATAGAAATATATGCTTACTGTTTCATTTTCTGTTTTATATGCAAGAAAAATGCAATTCGGTACGTGGGTGCTGTATTTAATGCGTTTAAGATTTTATATCCGTACCTGAAAAACTTCTAGTTAATGTTGCATACCTTGAATTGGAGCAAGACTGAATTCAGCTATGTCCAGTAATGTTCCAACGCAAGTTATATAACACAGCACGTGGTTTTTTCTGTACGCCAAAGAATATAGATAAGTACACGCACCCAATTTTTTTCATTACGTTTTTATTCTTCTTCTTCGTGTCAGTACTGAAAAATAATGATCTCGATCAGCTGAGACACGGCTCATTATTAGCGGCGTAGTCAGAATTTCAAAATATAATGTACATCTAAAAAAATTGAGACGCATTCACACGTGTCAAGTCAATATTCAATTTCAAACTAAGTTAAATACCTTTGCTACGAAAAATAGGACTAACTTGCTAGTTTGGAATGGAGCTCGAACTCTCGACCACTGGATCTGATCGACTACCAAGCACTTAACTATTAGGCTGATGCAATTTCGCGCAATCGCGCGTTTTTTCGCGTATTTTTTAAATTTTAATTTGAGGTTCAATCATAATGAGGACACTGTCTGAATATAATTCTTTAATAAGATTAGGAATTTACAATGCGCATCGAAAGTTTTATGCTTATACACTACATTAGGCTGCACCACTGCGGGAAGGGATGTATAAGAAAGTACTGTCATAAGAAAGAAAGCAATCTCAACGATCTATTGATTTATATCCACAAAGTTAATACCAAATCAATTAATAATAGAAGAAACTATTAGCAAAAGGACACGTTGAAAGTGGCTTGTTCGCTTCACAGCTGGTGACACCATCAATTGGTATACTTTGTGTACTGATGAAGGAACCATTGGCCCCGAAACATATTGATTACTTAATAAATAGTGGTTTCATACAAATCTTTTCCATTTTATTAAGATTTCTTAATTTTAATTGTATTAATAATTTTACAACAAAGTTATTTTGGTATTATTGAAGAAGTTGATGAATTTGATTTAATTTGCTTAAAAATTATTTCATTTAGCAATTAGTAGGTGTAAAAATCAGAAATATATTGTTATTCATAATTTATTTATATTCAAAATAAGATTTATAAACAAAGGCATCATAAAATTGAAATGCAATACTTCATGTATATTCAATAGTTACTGTTGTGCTGAACAATATCACTCTAGACATTGATCTGTTACATGTCTCTGAGGTTATTATTATTAGCCTTAATGTTAATAATGACCGAAGTACCCAAATTTAGATTTTGACTTGCCAAACCTTACTTGATAATAAGCTTCCGATACGAACAGATGTGCTCGCACTACCTCTGGACGGAAATTTATTAACAAGGCACCCTGAAGATGCCTGTTGTAATTCAGGCGAAACTTCGGTTGACGAATGGTCCTTCAGAGGACCAGATTTTGACGCGGGTTACCCCCAAACAAATTAATACTAATATTTTTAACACCCGTTAAAACCTTTATTATTATATATATATAATTATATATATATATATATTATATATATATAGCTCCATATACTATATATAGATTAGGTGTTGTTTATTTTTTCTTACTTATGAATTAAATATTTGTTTGTAATGTAAATGTAAAATAAAAAAATAAGTACATTGAAATTGAAGTTGAAAAATTGTAAATCTTTTTAAAATAAAGATAGAAAATGTAACGAATTTTTTAACGCAGTTTTCGTGATGTATTTTACGGGGATTGTCCCTGAGAAGACATGTAAATGTTAAAAAATGATATAACAGCAGAATTTTGAATTGTTCATAATAGATTCAGGAAAAATATTTTACCGTGCTTTTCGCTATTATTCATAAAAGGGCCGTGAAAACAACTGAATTAATTGAACATTGAAAAAGGACGGTTCGATGAATTTTTTGGCCTCGGGCAAATTTAATATTTTTTACAGATCACCAATTTAAAATGAAAAAGGTGAAAAAATTAAACTCGATCTGATTTAATACGGAGCACCTACAACAGAAACTCGAATATTTATTTTTTTAACCGTTATTTTTAATCAATTTTTTGTGAGAAACAATATTTTTTACAGTTCGTTAAAATTTTGAAAACAGTTACTAAGAACAAAAAATGAAAGATACATTTTGTGTTTTTTTTTTATGAAATTGTGGGTTTTAACTGTTATTTTTTATCAGAAATTTTTCAGATTTATAAAGCAAATTAGGTTTTTATACGATAAAATAGATATGATCTTTACACGGATATAAATAAAGAAACCTTAATATAATTATCACGAATAAGACTACACAGGCATTTTTAGAAAGTCCTCGACTAGTAAAATCATTTTCAGTGCGCCAGAAAAGAATATTAGTATTGAAAATAATTTTTTATATATAATAAACATAGTAAATAAGTATATAAATAAATTAATAACACATTACAACCGTTAAATTTGCATGATAATATTTCGAATGAGAGAAAATTAACTACTTATTTTCGTCTTATTCTATAAAATGAAATTTACAATAAATTTAACATTAATCTTCTTCTTCTTCTTCATAAGCCTTCGTTTTTCCACTGCTGGATACAGGCCTCTTCCTTATTTTTCCATTCTTCCCTGTTGTTGGCTAATTGTAGCCATTTCTTTCCCCCCACAATATCATCGGCCCATCTCTTTTGAGGTCTTCCGATGCCTCTTTTATTTTCCCAAGGTCTCCATTTCAGAACTCTGGAAGGCCATCTTGTAGTTTCCTGTCTTGCAACGTGTCCTGCCCATTGCCATTTTAGCTTCGCTACATGATCCATGATATCCACTACTCTAGTTCTGCGCCTAATTTCGTCGTTTCTAATTCTCTTAGGCTTACTCCAAGCATGGATCTCTCCATGGATCGTTGCGTGCATTTGAGCTTTTCTACACTTTTTTTTGTAAGGGCCATAGTCTCCAAACCATACGCCATTAATAAATATTATTATTGAGTTCTGCGCGTTTGCGTAAAGCATCTATAATATTAATGACGCCAACCAATGTCGTACGTTTCTGCATTTCGATGATGATTTCTATTTGTATACAATAATTTCGCCGCGTTTCTTATCGCGTCCCGTGGTGCAACGAATAACACGTCTGACTGCGGATCAGAAGATGCCAGGTTCGAATTCTGGCAGGATAGAATTTTTTTTTTACGGTCGAGAATATTTTTTTTGTTGAAATTTTAATTACATTTTTGGTTTTGAACATTCATTTTTTATATTAATTTTTTTATGTAACAAACCAAATTATACAAAGATTAATTTTTTATTATGTTGTATAAAAGTAATCAACACTGCGAGAAGAGAAGAGAGTAGGTACCTACCTATCGAACTGTGGTTTATTCCGCTCTGACTTATTAATCGGTTAGAAATACCGAATAAATATGTTGTCTTAATTATATCTAAACTACCCTTAATTAAAAGTGGAAATTTGCCAGAAACAATTGGCCGCGAAGCGGCTGACGTAGGCATAGGTAAACAATTGTGTTTGCTGCACAGCAAACACAATTGGCCGCGCAGCGGCCATCGCTGGCCGCGGAGCGGATATCATTGGCCGCGAAGCGGCCACAATAGCCGCTCGCAGGGCTTAGCAGTAAGAAATCGGCGAAGCCGATTGCTTTCCTGCTAGTTATTTTGAATATGACAGCTGTTTCAGCTTACTAGGCTATTATCAGAAATATTTATCAACATTATCATTATCAGAAAGAAGGCCTTGAAAGCCAAAACAGTTTTCATATTCAAAATATAGCTTTACACACTCACAGAACTTAATAATAATATTTATTAAAATTTAATTTATTAAACATGGAGTTCTACAAACGAAATATAAAAATCATAAATATTCTATAAAAAGTTTTGTCTTTAGCGAAATTCACGAAATTAAAAATTTCCTTCGTATTTGGATGATATTGACTCGAAATTCGAGAACCTCGAAATGAAAAAAGAATGACTGTAAATAAGTAAGTAGGTATGTGTTTAAATAAAAGCAGAATATTTTTAGACGTAAAATATTAATAGAAATTTCAATTTTTTATTACATCAGTCTCATATAAACGTTATTTATGTCGGAATAACGTGCAACAATATGCGTAAAATATTTTTCATGCTATTGAAATTATACAACCTGGTTTGATTCAGTGTATCTTTTGCGAAATTCCCACCAACTAACGAATGGAGTAAGTGCAATCAGAACCATTCTAACGGAAAGTTAATTAATGCACACTCGCCGAACTGGCCTTTTTGGTTCACGAGTTTTAGCGGTTCAGTTCAAAATGAATCTACCATAGTAATTTAAAGTTGTTCATGTATGTACTCAACAAATATTTTTATAAATATCTATATTTTTGTATTTAAGATACTAAATATTTTAATTTCAACGCAAAAAAGACGTTTTCTTACCTCTTGTGGTCTAATATTTGTTATATTAATTGTATTCAATTTTTTTTTAGAATAAACCATTATTTAACGTAGATAAAAGTGTAAAAGTTACTTGTGTTTAACAATATAATATAGTAGTTTCTAATATGGTATGGAATCAGTACATTATTTTATAACAACAAAATAACTTTGTGGTAAAATTATTTAACATAATAAAAAGAAAAAACTTTGTATAAAACCACCATTTATTGAATTATTGAGTTTCGGGGCTAATGATCCCTTTGTCAGGACAGCGTAAACTAAAAATAAAAATTTGAAGTAGGTATAGACACTAACAAAAACAAAAACTAAATATTGTAACGAGATGTTAGAATGCGGATTAAATTGCACACTGTTAAAATTACTTGTGATATGTCACATTAAAACAATATTATAGAATGCTCTAGAACATTTTAAAACACTCAAGGATTACCGACAACATTTGGGAGACGTCTGGAACAGTCTGGAAACGACGGAAATCTTCTCGCATACACGAAAAAAGTAAAAAATGTTCTCGAGGATTCGAAAAACCAACGAGTTTCATATAAATAGCGGGGCCAGTGCCGCGGCGATTTAATATTTGTTTTGACATTTCTACCGGTGTCATAGTAGCGACAAACCGTAGCGATCGGTGTTACCAACGTGTGATACCAGGGACGCGCAGATTAATTGAAGCGAAATATCGGGCGAGTACTTACTAATAAGTGAGGGATTTAAATAACGTGGATAGTTGAACAATATATTCTAGCAAGCGATAAACAAAGTGTCCAAGATGAGTGATAAATTGCGAAATAGTGTGAATTCGAGATCAATTTTTAAACTGTATTCGCGTCCGGTGACTTTGTAATTTAATTTTAGTAATCAATAAATCGTTATTTAATTTCTAGTATTCTCATATGCCTCCCAAAGACGTGTCATGTGACAACATATACGAGTGGAATAACTAATTAAAAACTGATAAGAAAACATCTGATTTCTATGCTAACAATGAATGAAATAATTACGAGGATAGATATAAAGTATAATTACGAGTATAGATGTAATAGAGTATAGAGTATAGATCAGTAGGTACCTACTGATCTTCATTTAATTTGAATTGGTAAAATAGAATATTTGAATTTGTGTGAAAATTATTTGACAAACAAACGACTGACCTATTGTGAAAAATTATGCTTCAATGATAATATACCGGTGAATAATATTTAATAATTGATAAAGTGTCTGAATGTTAATCGATTAATATAAAATAATAGCTTTAAATGTTGTTTCTCTTTTCAGGTGAGATGTGTACTTTTATTATTTTTAAATTTTTATGTGAAATATTATGTTCTTTTGTTAATAAAATATATACTCTTTTCAGAGCAACGCAAAACAGCTATTATTCATTTATAAAAACTAAAATATTTGGGAAACCACATTATTTATTGTTAACAAGGATATTTATAATACGATATTTAACCCCTATGTTACTCCCCAGGTACCTGGGTACCCATTTTCTACTAGAAGTTTAAATAATTTTATTCATAAACGCCAGAAGCTTTTGTAAATGCATATTTAAATGAGTTAATTTGTGAGAACAAAACAATGTTTGGGGATCGTCCATCCAGGTTGAGTACCCGGGTACCTTGGGAAGCAACTGGTGCGAGAAATTCCGGGGAAAAAAGAACCGTGGGTTCATAAATTTTCAAGCCGTTTTGTATCAAAAAGACTTGAAATAACATAAAAATTAAGTAACGCAGAAATTAAAGCTAATACGGGACAGACAAAAGGCTGCTCTTGAGGGCGTTAATTGGAAAGGCGTTATTATCACGAATAGCGCCATTCGCGTTCACTCGCTGGGTCCGGATGCTGGGGCGGCCAGTCGGGAGGCGGTCTGGGAAGCTTTTCAGCTCTGCATGACGGCCCCTGAGCAGATAACTCCATTCTCCAACACCTCGCCAGAAAGCGAATAGAAAGAAACATATTCAAATATTTTTTATGCATGGCCCAATGTACAAAGATTAATAAATATACTAGCTGTAATCCTTAAAAAGTGACGGTACTTTTACATGCCGGTTCCTAAGGAATAAGTATTCGTAATTATAATTTATAGAAATAAACTTTGTTTACACCACTGAACAACCGTCGAGCTTGCATGCGAAGATGTATGAATGTAGACGAAGCGAAAGTTGTATGTCAGGACAGAAGAGTATGGCGCTCTATCCTCTCTGCCTACCCCCATGGGGAAACGGCGTGATGGTAAGTTAGTTAGTTAGTTTATTATTGAAAAAATTCAACATGTTTCAAAGCCAAGTTTAGCCAAAATGAAGTATAGACAATCAAAATATTATAAAGTTATATATGGAAAATGAATAATATAAAGTACCTACTTAGATTCCTGATTGTTCTGTAGGCTAGTTAGTGCATGATTGTCTCTGACAAGATTAACAAGCATATGATAAATATTGGTGAAAGTTTTACAATACTGTGGTTGGGGTGTATAGTGGTGTGAATATAGTAGTGTAGTGTTGGTCCTGACGAAGAGACGGGTACGTCTCGAAACCGGTAGACTTTAAATCTGGTAGTGGTTTTTACTAAATTTATGTCATAAAATTTTTGACTCAATATGGGCAGGAATCTACCGGCCAAGTTTCTGCTTCTAACTCTGGTACGCCTGTATAATCTGACCCAAAGTTGGTTACATGTTATGTAAAACACGATGTCGTTTTCTTTTTAAATGTATGGTACTTTTTAAACTTAAATTATAATGTTTATCCACAAAGGTGAGAATAAACACTAAAAATATATATTCTACTCGTTCCGAGGTGAGTTTGTAGAAGTCCACAAACACGCCAACCATCTTTTTATATCGTCGTTGCGGTTCCATCTTCAGGATACTCGCATACCTCTCGTAAGTCTGTCTTGAATTTTTCCTTGTCTTGGACTTTGCCTTGACCTTTGACTTTCCCTTGGTTTTGAACCTGTTGTGTGTACATATAAGGACTTTGTGCGTGTTATGAAAATCATCTAATCGTGCTACATATGTCACTTACTACAGTATATTTGTTTTTAATGAAATTTAAAATAAATTATATTATTAATCAATTAGTGTATATTATAGATATCTCACAGAGACGAAACTGTATTAATTATGGGAAAGTAGGTATAGAAGTCATTTGGGTGTAACAGGACTTATGACCTGTCTTATGGTTGGCTTAAGTGATCACTTTACACAATTGTAACATTCGCCATTTCCACCCACGATAGAATGTATAACCAGGCTTATTCATTTTTTGCGAACACGAAGCTGTATACTATGTCAAATTGCTGTGAAGCTGTAATATAGTAGTTGTAAGGCCTTTCCATGCGGATCTTGTACAAAGCCATTGTTCATTCTCATAAATCCCACAGATGTCGCTAATGAGAAAATCTACAAATTGATATACGGAATTTTGGGAGCAATATACTTTATTGTGTGTAATGAAATTCATCCGAATACTTGCATTACACTAGGATACGCCAGGAAATATTATTTCCAATTTTTTGTTAAATTCCTTTTTTTACCAGTGTTTACAATTCAGAATATTTTGAGTTTGTTCAAATCTTTCAGAACAGTGCTGGATTTATGTCACAGAGACATTATAATCAATTAGTGATATATATAGAATCTCACAGAGACGCGGAAACTGTATAATTTGGGAAAGTAGGCTTATAGAAGTCTTTGGGTGTTAACAGAAAACTTATGACCTGTCTTTGGTTAGCTAAGATGATCGACTTTACACAATTGTAACATTCGCCATTTCACCCATGAGAGAGATACCATGCCTTATTTTCATTTTTTGGAAGTTGTATATATGTTCAAATTGCCGCTGAAGATTTCATTATGAGTGAGCGCCTTTTCCATGCCGACCTGTTACAAAGCTGTTTCGTTATTCATTCCCATAAATCCCCACAGATGTCGCTAAGAGAAAAATCTACAATTGAATTTAGCGAATTTTTAGAGCAATCTACTTTATTTTGTGTGTAGAGAAATTACCGGAAATACTTAGCATTACACAGGAATACGCCAGGAAATATTATCTTTCCAAATTTTGTTTAAATCCTTTTTTACACTTGATATATCAATCAGATATTGAGCTTGTTCAAATCTTTCAGAACAGTGCTAGATTTATGTCACAGAAGACATTATTAATCAATTAGTGTATATTATAGATATCTCACAGAGACGAAAAATACGAAACTGTATATTAAATTATGCGGACAGTAGGTATAGAAGTCATGTTGGGGTTTTTTCTTTATTTGCTTTTTTGATAACAGGACTTATGACCTGTCTTATGGGTTGGCCTTAAGAAGTGAATCACTTTACACAATTTGCAAACATTCGCCCATTCCACCCATGATAGAATATACCATGCTTACTCATTTTTTGGAAGTTGTATATATGTTCAAATTGCGTGCAGCTTTCATATATGAGTTGTAAGCGCCTTTTCCATGCGGCCTGTACAAAGCCATTTTCATTCCCCTAAATCCCCACACATGTCGCTAATGAGAAAATCTACAATTGATTTTACGGAATTTTTAGAGCAATATACTTTATTTGTGTGTAATGAAATTCATCCGAATACTTGCATTACACTAGGATACGCCAGGAAATATTATTTCCAATTTTTGTTAAATTCCTTTTTTTACCAGTGTTTACAATTCAGAATATTTTGAGTTTGTTCAAATCTTTCAGAACAGTGCTGGATTTATGTCACAGAGACATTATTAATCAATTA
>JADDOH010011652.1:0-22298 GCA_016648135.1 Agrypnia vestita
GCGAGAGTTGTATGTCAGGACAGAAGAGTGTGGCGCTCTATCCTCTCTGCCTACCCCCATGGGGTAATGTCGTGATGGTAAGTAAGTTAGTTAGTTAGTTATTGAAGACATACATATATTACGGTGAAACACTTAAAATATGAACTGTCTATTTAGTATATTTACTTAATATTAATTAGAGACAATATGAGTTAAATTTACAACACAGGAGAGGAATGGTTAATAATACCTACACGAGATTATGCCATAAAATCTTTGGAAATGGCATAAATAAATGAAAACGCCACTAAATGCCATTTTCAAATTGGCAATGAGAACAATCTAGGGTGTACTATTCTAGAGATTTATGTAGGAAACCCTATAATTTATTTATTCAATTACACTCCTTGAGTTCCCTTAAAAATGCCAAAGGTACTAGAACGTCAGAAAAGGAAATCCTAACAATTCCAAGGATGAAAACTTCATACGGTTAAAAGAGCCACTCAAAATATTTTATTCCCTTCCTAAATGTTTAAAATAAATGAGAATGTAAATTATTTAAGTCCCATATTCTTGGGATATTAACATTGCTAAATGTACGCGTAAAGTTGAATAAAAATGTTGCTTTCATTATATTGAAATATTGACGCAAATTTTGGGTAATACTAACGCGAATTTAATATTTTGATACATAGAATGAAAAAATTGTGCGTTTCTCGTTTTCATGTACGAGTGGTAAAAGTTATACTTAAAAACTAAAATAAAGACAAAATTGTTTAAAATATGTAAAAATCTATTATTATTGTCTTTTATTTTATCGAGTTTCATGAAAAGCATTAAAACAACAAAGACATTTTCCATTAAAGATTTTCGTCTCGGTTCTGTGAATCAGGATGAAATTAAATTTTACTGGCGATCCTGAAAAGGGCCTTTTATCTGCTGCGATGGTTGGCGGCCTTGCAAAGGGCCTTTTGAATTATTGTTAATTGTTAAGGATGACTATGGTACGGTAGTATTACCGACTGTCACCGTATTTCGATGTTTTTCGACTCATCATAAACCACTCAATGAGGGTCAGATTTCATCTTGTCTACTCATTAAATATGATGAGCCCAAAGTACGTATGTCATTTCTTGCTCCAGCTCTAATCTCATCTACAACTGTGTATAGCTTATTCTTTAATCCAAGTGAGGGAACATCGGCAATCCACCCCTAGTTAAAATTACAGCCCTTGGTCATGAGTATGACTTATTTCAAGACCCTGTACTCGGCATTCTTTTCAAGTATATAAATAAATTAAATAAAAACTAGAAAGTGGCGATATATTGACATATAAAGTTCTTAACCAAATAACACACATCAAGTGTAATAAATAAGATTTGGCCAAGTAAATCGTCCCCTCCCTGACAGATATATTTCCGATACGGAGAGGTACAGCTCCGTAGGCGTGGTCCATTTCTGTGGAATTGTCGGTGAAAAGTTTCTGTTTATGGCCTCTGTTCCACAGATTTATATCCAAATCTGTCCCACAATTCCGCGCGGGACCGTTCCACAATGCTAAATGCGGAAAAACAGCCGATTTCGACAAAAATTTGCAAATTTACTGGTTGCGAAAATACGGTATTCGTTACAATAAGACTTCCAGTACACAGCGTTTGAAAAGTTAGCGTTCCAGTAATTTTATACGTAAAAGAAAAGGTTAATAAATTAATCCAATTTTCACAGGTTTGTGTGGTTCGACCTTATTTATTTCAAGGAAAAGGATTTTAAGAAATATTAGAAACGTTCATATAGCTTTTGAGAGAATGACGCGCTTAAGACATTTTTAAAATATTACAATTCTAATATTACTAACACTACAGTAATCTTTATTAAAAGAATTTTAAATATGTGTTAATAACTAACTTAAATCATAATCTCTATATGGGGGGCATATATACATATATATAATATATATAGTAATATTAGTTCAAATAAGGTATAGGTATCTATTATATCTATATAGTCATATATATATAAATGACTATTGGGGTAATATTATCTCTATATCCGTTCTTCTATCCTGCTCTCTCTCCGTCGGCTCTTTTTGTCTCTCTTGGCTGGGTTCGGGTGTTTGCTCGGTTCCCTCTGCTTCTCTCTCTCCGTCTCTCTCGCTCTCTCTCCGTCCCTCTCTCTCTCTCCCGCCCCTCGTGTTTCCCTCCCCGCCCCGTTTTCTCCACAACCATCCAGCAGACCCCCCCAAGGGGTTATGGTGGGATATATAGCCTTGGTGTCACCGGCGAAAACAAATTTTTGAGAGTCATGGTGGGGGTGGGGCCTGTGCTGGGTGGGGTGGGGATACGAAAATGGCTTTCCTAGCCAGGTTTTTTTGGTATATGGGAAAAGCCGGAAATGCTTCAGAGGGTTGTTCACAATAGGCCGCGCGGCTGTGTTTGGGGTGAGTCTCGGGGAAGTCCTCTCGGCAAACCTGCTCTACGATGAGTTGGTTGTAAGGATGAAGGTTCGCTTGAGTGTCAAATTTCCCGAAAAGTGTCCTATGGAGGAGGTTTCTCGAAAAGTGTGCCTTGTGACGAGCCAAAGCATTTGTGACTAAAGAATCTAAACGACGGTGCGAAGCCGGCGCGTGGCAGCAAGTTAGTAGTACAAGTATAATGAAGTAGAACGCTGCACAATCCCGCAATTCAAGCAATATAGTGGCATGGGGGGGTGCTTAGGAAGGTCACAAAAAAATCAAACATCGAGGCATCTATCTAGGATCGGTGACTACCCGTATGTACTGGTTCAGTGGGAATGAAAAATTCAACCCACAGAGGCGTTAGCATCTCCTGGTATGTAAGACGTAGTATTAAAGATAGAGACGAGTTGTATAAATACAGTATGGAAAATATACATTGTATAGATAACATACTTCAAAAATTTGATAGATATAGCAGTCAATCATGGGTGGAATTGGCGAACGGTACATTGTGCAAAGTGATAGATCATAAGCCCTATCACTTTGCATAATGCCCTAATGCCCAAAGACTTTCATACCTTCTTTCTCAAACAAATATCTTGGTCTATGTTAGACATCTATTGATTAATGATGATTCCTATGGAGACAAAATCCAGTGTTGTTTTAATAAAAACTGTTGAACATGCTTAAAATGTTCTAAAATACATATAAATCTGAATACATTTGTCTACAGACTTTTGATGATACGTTTAATCGGTATAGAAATAAATGATACATATATTTCTATACCCATTGAAAACAACCGTCATTTAGGGTTACAATTTTTCTTAGAATCTTTTGGATTTAAGACTTAATAATTTGTATTAATTTTTTAATAAAATTTTATTTGCAAGTTTGGGTTTTTTAAAACAGTTTATAATTAAAATAAATTGAGACAAATTAGCCCTAGAACATTTCGTTTACTTCTTAAGTACCTAACTTTAATTTGATCATATAATTTTTAAATGTGATTTTTCTTAGCGACTGAAATTAATTTGCTTTACGTAAAAAAAAATATAGTAATTAAAATTGAAGGAAATTTATGTATAGTTTATGTATACTCATCGAATACTTTTAAAATGTAAATCAAGAAAGTCATAGCATAATCGTTTTGTTTTGCACATTTATTTTTAACTATTTGACACTTTTATTTTATATCGTTATAACTTGATCCACAATTGTGAGTAGCCAAAATCAAAACCTAAATCACATTGGCGCCCCTCTTTGCCCAGTGGGCATGACACTGGCTTCTCCCACCGAGGGTTCCGGGTTAGATTCCCGGTGAGGTCACAATTAATCCGTGTGATTTACTCAAGCCTGAGTGTTTTTTGTTTTGTTTCGCTTCTGTAATTGGGCCTTTTGGCCTGTTGAAGCGTAAAATTAAAGAAAAAAGATGCTCGGTTTCACATTAATTGTAGATAAAATTTATTTCGCATCAGCTGTATTTGTGAGAAAAAAATTTATTTATTCCTGATGAGTGCAATATTTGTACCTTTAAAGATCCACTCTCCTAAAATGACATTTTTGCAATATCTTGTATATCTGGTCTTGCTTACTTCTACTTCTGGGGTCACCAACACTTGCGTCTCATATCTTTCTTATTCAATCATTCAACATGACTAAACCACCTAAGCGCCCCTTTTTAATTCAATTCACAATATTAAAGTCTTTTTATTTCTCTTTTTAAATAACATTATGTGTTAAAAAAATATCGATCAGAAATCGCAAAAAACAATTCTTCCAGCTTTCCCGCCATCGTTTGAAACACATCTGGAACGCCTTTTCTGGAATAATAACGCATCAGCTGAGCCGTCGCTTATCTCTTCTCGTAATGCAAATAGAGTCCTTTTCAGGGGCCTTTTTAACTTGAAGAGTAGCCAAAAATTACAGGAAGCCATGTCGGGAGATTCAAGAGTCTGAAAAACAAGGAATGTCAAACAAGCCAAGAAATCCTGAATCAGGTACGAAGAATGGACGAGTGCATGGATTATCGTGATGGAGCTGCCAATTTGTCATTGCCCACAAGTCTGTTCATTTGCATCGCACCACAAAAAGACGGCGACAAAGAACGTCCTTAATTAATTCCGATAAGTACCGATATGATAATTACCCACACCTCGTATGCTTTTTGAGGACCTACCAGATGACGGTTCACTGTCCACCACGTATGGCCATCTATTAATCAGTTGTATCACTCGTTTGTGCGATACTCATAGCCTCATATTCAAAAGCCTGTTGGATCGTACAATGTGGTTCTCACTTGTGTATCGCCAAGTTTTTGGAAAAATTTTATACACTATGTTCAAATTGTTTGTACGTCCTTTCACAACAATCTGACAAACACAACTACACTTCCTCACTTAGAGATTGGCTGCCAGAGTTAAACGCTTTCTGAAATGGGAGAAAAATAATTAAATGCAGTCACCTAGTCTTCGTCTTCGATAGCTCTGTGGTGTTTTTTGATCTTTTCGTTATTGATTTAAAATTTAGTTCGATCCAAGTAGAAAATCTACGACTTACCTTTAGTCGACTGGTGGGCCGCCTGTCTCCGTGTACTCAATCTTCCGTATTCAATCCGCCGTATTCCTCGTCTTGTTTTTCACCTTTTTAATACACACAATAGCTCCAAAAATAGTAACGTCTCTTCCGAGTTCACAAAAGCAGACAGCCATGTGTTTCTGCGCACCGCCGCCAGAGGCCATAGATCGCTACTAGGACGAACATCTCAAACCAATAAAGAAATGTGTGTCTAATGTGTTGTGTGTACTTGTATAAACGCCTAAACACCTAGGATTACTAATTTGAAATGTACTGAAATCTAGATTTTTGTATCTAATTACTTACTGGTGCCCTCAACACTTGCATTTTATATACCTATCATTCTTTCCTCATTTTGTATATATCTATTCCAAAATCAGGTTTCCTATAAATGTATATGCTATTTTTCCAATGAAATCTCGAATTCAGTAAATTATTATAGGTCGACCACAGTCGAAAGACCATTCCTTAGCTTTGTCTGCTAAGAAAAAAGCGGGGGAACTTTGCCTGGCAAGCCCATATTACAAGTTTCAATACGATATTCCAAATAAATACATATATGTTAGTTTAAAAAAGGTTACTTACTTGCTAGAAAAACTTCTTTTGTGTTCATTTTTTGCATCGTAACAATACATATATTTTTTAAGCACATTCTTTTGGATGCGGTCCAGCTATAATTAATTATCCTCGATAACTGCATTAATTTTTTTTGGATATTTGGGTATTTTCTTTTAAACCCCACATATACGGGGTAAACTCTGTCTTGGAAATCCAGACAGAGAGATTTTTTTACCCATTTATAAAATCATTCCAAAAACGTGTCCACGTCAACAATATTTTTTCCAGAATCACTCAACTCGCACTCGGCGGTCTGATCTGCGAATAAACAGTTTATCGTGTTTCGGCAATAACGAATATAATATCAAGGTCTAGAGTACGTCTTGGAGGACGCGGGTAATAAATGACGGGTTTCGGTTGAAGATGTAACTCAAGTTGAGGGGTGAAGTTTGTCAACATTTGCCGAAACTTTGGCGTTTTATGACACTCGAGAAATTTCTCTTCATAAAGTGGCAAGTGCCAGAGACAGTGTTAATAATTTCGCAGTCTGGATTATGTATCCCGCCTCCCTCCCATAGCCGCAGGATATAACGGTGATATATTTACCTATTTCAATACAAATTAAATAAGATGATTTATAGAAGTCGCACAAAGACGGAGCTGGGATGTGAGAAACGTGCTTATGTTATCACTCTATACAATGCAATGTTTTTTTTTTTCAGTAGTCAAATGGTCAACATAAATTGGTCTTGTCTCCACTTCTCAATATCTTTAAAAAAAAAACAAAATCAAGGACATAAATTAAAATAATATTTATAAATAATACTTGCAGAAAACGGGGAATTTTGATAAATTTTGTAAACCGAGGCACCTTTAATCATAAGTGCCCGGGAAAAAACAAACATTAATATAGGGCTTCACCACAAATATATAATTACTCTAAAGGGGAAGGGGTAACTTAAAATTTTATAAATAACTCGTTTATACGTGGTATATACACTGTTTGATAATGGCCGTGCAAGCTGAAGCAGCTCTAACACTTAAAAATAGTTAACCCGCAGAACTTAATAATAATATTTATTAAATTATTTTTTTTTAAATTTCAGTAATAATAATATTTATTAAATTCATTTCATTAATAATAATAATTATTAAAAATTAATTTATTTTAAATTTCGCTAAAAAAAATTCAATGTTTGCCAATTCTGAATTGCTATAGTAGTCCGTGCGTCTGCTCTAGTGTTAATACAAGTCAAACAATATGACAAAAATCTTTCAAAAAAATATTTTTGAAATATATGTAAGGTTTTAATATATTGTAACGAGATGCTAAAAATAATTACGCACTCCTGTCACTTGTCACAACGCAATCGAAAAATTGAGAATGGCCTAGGGTGATCTACGTCCTTTAGGAGGTATCTGAAATATTCGTAAAATACCAGAAAAGCCTAGAAGTTACAGGAGTGTTCTCCTAAGAACTGGAAAGATCTAGGAGGTTCGATACCAGCACTCTAAGATATAAATACGAGCGCCGAACGCGGAGATAGTTGTTGTTGTAGTTGAGTAGCGTTTGACAGCGAAGGTAAAGATAAGTTGATCACAAGCTGTGACGGCCGGGGTGGCCATTGGATGCGACAGATATCGAGTGAATAAGCGAAGTACTTACTTAAGTAACGAAATAAACCGGAGCGATTAACAAAGGTAAAAATTGGATGGAATGTTCTAATGATTGTTAAATAAAGTGTCAAAGCGATAATAAAGTGTGTAACGCGGTCAAACGGACGGCGTTTTATCCGCTCAAGCTATTGGGTACACTTCCTCAGGGGCGTGGGTACAAATAACTGTTAGTTTATGATAACAAAATACTTAATATGCTACACCTAGCGCCATCTATTAAAGTTATGGGAAACTAAGTGCTATGTAGGTTTGTTTCAAGATAATAAATGTCAGTCTGTTCGAAAATCAGTAATCGTGTTTCATTAGGTTATGGGCCCAGAGCTATAATTCGCGTTAAATAAAAGTTTTTTAATGTTTAATTACTTATCGTGGGCAATCAGTGAACGGTATACCATATTATAAAAAAGAAGCAGTGTAAATCGCTGCTATAATAGTTGTTTTTGTGATTGACAATTTGTTACCACATTCTCGGTGTGCATTTGTTCAATATGGCGGGAAGTTACATCGTAAATGTACCTAAATTAAAAAGTCGTGAAAATTATGACGAGTGGGCGTTCGCAGCTGAAAATTGTTTGATGTTGGATGGTGTGGATATTTACAAGCTAGAATCGTCTGAATGTACAAGTTTGGATGAAAAAAAGGCAAAAGCTAAACTTATTATGACAATTGACTCTTCAATTTATGTTCACATCAAAAATGAGCAAACAGTACAAGGTGTATGGAAGCGTTTGAAGGCCCTGTATGATGACTCTGGCTTCACGCGTCGCATCAGTCTACTTCGACAGTTAATATCTATTCGACTAGAAGACTCAGAATCAATGGGTTCATATGTAATGGCAAGGCAAATGGTTGACACCGCACAGAAACTCAAAGGTACCGGTTTCCAGATCACTGATGAGTGGATTGGGTCTTATTGGCGGGGCTAACAGACAAGTTTACTCCTATGATAATGGCTATAGAACATTCTGGATTGGTTATCAGCACGGATGTCATTAAGTCAAAATTACTGGACATGAGTTCGGAAGTTAACAGTTCTGGAACAAATAGTGCTTTTTTGTCGAAAGGTTGGCAGCACCGAAACAGCAAGAAAAATGGCAACCCTGCTTACAAGTCAAAATCAAAAGCGTCACTGCCGACATCTTCGAGATCTGTCAAAACAATCCATTGTTATTAATGTAACGAGATCGGTCATTTTATGAATAAGTGCCCCAATAAACCAAAGCATAAAAGCGAAAGTAATGCATTTAGTGAAATATTTTTGAATGGAACATTCAAAAACTCCGATTGGTACATAGATTCGGGTGCAAGCTCGCACATGATTACCGATAAAAGTTGTTTGCAGAATGTGTCGCTCAACCACAAAGTAAAAAACATAGTAATTGCAAATCAAAACAAAATACCAGTTATATGCTCAGGAAATACGATGGTTACGACCATAGTGGACAATTCTGAGTTTGATATCCCTGTTAAAGACGTTTTATGCGTGCCTAACCTATCAAGCAATTTGTTATCAGTAAGTCAGCTGATTCGAAGTGGAAACAATGTTAACTTTGAAGCAGACGTTTGCTACATACGCAATCGACAGAATGTACTGGTAGGAATAGCAAATTTAGTGAATGGAGTGTATAGATTGAATATTAAGTCAGAACATTTGTTTGCGTGCTCAGCGACAAATGTGACTAGTGAAATATGGCACCAAAGGTTGGGACAATTAACAGTAAAACTCTGAATGCAATGAAGAATGGTGCTGTGAAAGGAATTTCATACCCAGATAAGGCGGATTTTGATATGTCCAACTGCATCACATGTTGTGAAGGGAAGCAGTCGAGATTGCCATTTTCACACAAGGGCTCAAGGTGTAAAAATGTGCTGGAACTTGTTCATGCGGATGTCTGTGGACCCATGGAACAAATTTCTATTGGACTAGCCAAGTATTTTCTGCTTTTTGTAGATGACTATACTAGAATGGCATTTGTCTATTTCCGTAAAGCCAAGAATCAAGTTTTTAAGTATTTTAAAGAGTTTTTAACTCTGGTTGAAACACAGACAGGCAGGAAACTAAAGGTATTGAGAACAGACAATGGTGGAGAGTTTTGTTCGTCAGAATTTGATAATTTTTTGAAGAAAAATGGTATTGTGCATCAAATGACGAACCCACATACACCGGAACAGAATGGCCTGTGTGAAAGACTAAACAGAACAGTGGTGGAGAGAGCTCGGTGTCTTCTATTTGAGGCTAATTTCCACAAAAAGTTTTGGGCTGAAGCAGTGAATACTGCAGTCTACTTACGAAACAGAACTTTGGCATCAGGATTACAAAAAATACCTTATGAGCTATGGAGTGGTAATAAGCTAGATCTCAGCCATGTTCGGATATTCGGCAGTCCTGTGATGGTCCATGTTCCAAAAGCAAAGAGGACTAAATGGGACAGAAAGGCTGAAGAACATATCCTGATTGGTTACCCAGAGAATACTAAGGGTTACAGGCTTTACAATCCGAAGACCAAACGTATTATCACCAGCAGAGATGTTGTTATCATGGAGAAAATCAAAGACTCAGATGTGATACAAGCAGTGGTGGAAGAAAATAAAACTGATCCGAGTGAAGAAGATACTCTGACAAGTAAAGATTTCACAGATATGACATATGATGATGATGATATTACATATGTACCAGATGATACCTTAAGTACCTCCAACTCAGACGAATTCTCTGACAGTAAGTCAAATCATGACGAGTCAGAAAATCTGCAGTCGACCATTTTCCACATAAAAAAAAAGGACTAGAAGGCTACCAGAAATGTATGGGTTCAGTAATATATGTCAGGGAAATGAGGACATGCATGAAAACATTCTTACATATGAGGATGTGATGAAAGGATCAGAACGAGAAGAATGGAACAAAGCCATGGAAGAAGAACTTCAATCGTTCCATCAGAACGAGGTTTGGGAGTTGGTTGACAAACCTAGTGACGGAAAAGTTGTGCAGTGTAAGTGGGTGTATAAAAAGAAATTAAATAGTGATAACACAGTGAGATATAGGGCTAGACTAGTTGCAAAAGGCTTTACCCAAAGGGAATGCATTGACTATAAAGACACTTTTTCCCCAGTGCTCAAATACTCAACTTTAAAATTGTTATTTGCTATTACTGTTAATTTAGACCTTAATATAACCCATTTAGATATAGATGCAGCATTTTTGAATGGTCATCTAGACGAAACTGTCTTCATGCAATTACCTCAAAATTTGAAATGTTATGAGATTAATGCTGATAAAGTCATGAAATTAAAAAAAGCCATCTACGGACTAAAACAGTCAGCACGGGCTTGGTATGAGCGAGTCGATGAGCTTTTACAGGAATTAGGCTATAAAAAGTCAATGTATGAGGAATGTTTATTTGTAAAATCATATCAAACTTATAAAACATTTGTGGCATTATTTGTAGATGATTATATTTTCAAATTGTACTAATGATGTAAAATATTTAAAAAATTAATTAAGCAAAAAATTCAAATTAAAAGACTAAGGTCAATTGAGACAGTGTCTAGGTATGGATGTTAAAATACAGAAAAATAGTATTTGTGTTAGTCAAGAAAAATTTATAGATAAGTTAGTATGTAAATTTGGCTTAGAGAATTGCAAAAATATAGAGACACCTATGGAGAGTAATTTAAAGCTTGAAAAAGGAGAAAAAGTACATTCCAAGTTTCCTTATCAATAGCTTATAGGCAGTTTAATGTATCTCTCTGTTCTAACCAGACCAGATATATCATATTGTGTTAGTTACCTAAGCCAATTTAATAACTGCAACACTGAAACACATTGGAAGCATGCCAAGAGAGTCTTAAAATATTTGAGTTTTACCAAATCTTATGGTTTAATATATAAAAAGCATGATTTAGACATAGTTGGTTATGCTGATGCTGATTGGGCATCAGATATTTTAGATCGTAAGTCGTACACTGGATATTGTTTTATTTATGCAGGTTGTTTAATATCTCACGAAAGTAGAAAACAACAGACAGTCGCTTTATCTAGTACAGAAGCCGAATACATGGCTACTTGTGAAGCAAGTAAGGAGGCCATATTCTTGAAAAACCTGTTAAATGAACTAATAAGTGGAGGAAATAAACCTATTAAATTGTATAATGACAACCAAAGTGCTATAAAACTTTCTGAAAATTGTGTTCATCATAGGCGTACTAAGCATATTGATGTCAAGTTTCATTTTATAAGGGAAGCGGTTACAAATAAATTGATAAATTTAGAATATTTAAATACCTCTGAAATGCCAGCAGATATACTAACAAAAAGTTTAAGCAAGATTTAACATTATCAATTTATGAGCAAGATGGGTATTGTTATGTTGCATACCTAATTTTTTTTGTCTTTTTTATTATTTTGTTAAGTGGTGGTGTTAGTTTATGATAACAAAATACTTAATATGCTACACCTACCGCCATCTATTAAAGTTATGGGAAACTAAGTGCTATGTAGGTTTGTTTCAAGATAATAAATCTCAGTCTGTTCGAAAATCAGTAATCGTGTTTCATTAATAACGTGTAATACTCGGTAACAAGCTGGGCAAGCGCCTGGGACGGCGCCTTGCAGAATCGCGATCAGCACCGGATTCTGCTCTTAGGTCCCCAGACCAGGTCCTCTGTGGGTTTCAGTCCTCTTGTCACTACTGGAGTAACTACAGATTCCCTACTGGGTCCCCAGACTAGATCCTCTGTTAGTTACGTTTTATAAGCCAGCTAGTGAAAGCCAAAGGCTCGGACTAAAGACCAATAAAGATTTCTATACGATGTCACAAAGCGTAGAACATACCAAAGCATTTGTGTTCTGTAGTATTTAAATATTTTAAGTTATGTTCCATTAATATTTTACCAGCGAAAGTGGCGCCAGCCCTTAGTATAATTAGCCTGAGCCCTTGAGGTAATTAATATAATGACAACCACCTTTCGTGTGTGGGTTTGTTAACTATGGCTGGCGCCATCTCTGAGCAGACTTTGAAACTATTTCCTTACCTGTCAATCAAAGGTAGATAGCCTTTTTAGCGCCATCTATGGAATTATTTTAAGAATAAATTATGTTGGCGTTACAAGTATACAGATGATAATTGCAAAATGGTGTAATTTAAAGAATAGCGTTAAGTTTAATAGTGTTAAGTGCCTTCGTACATTGAATTGTTAATCAAGCAGTAATTAGTAAATCACTTATTACTTTCCCGTGTCTTCAATCTTTCCTCTCATAGCCAAAAAATGTGACAATATGTAAATACACACACACACACATACACACACACACATATACACACACACACGAACACATTCGCATAATACACTACAGTAATCTACCGTGTTGAGAAGTATTAATATACAGTGTAGCCATCGATAAAATGATTACTTAAAGTTACAAGAAAACGTACAAAACAGGGAAAAATACCCCATAAACCGGCGTATAGTATTGTTTGTTATGAAGAAGAATGCTCCCGGGCTCGAGTGTCGCTAGTTCGTTCCCGGCAGTTTGATTTACTGCTGCAAAAAATGAAACCTGAAGAAAATATGACGGGGAGCGCACTAAGCTTTTTCACAGATTTTATTAAAACGCCTCGAAAAGGACAGCATTGAAGTCATGGCAGGATTAAACTTGTGAGATCACGCGTTTTTATTTACTCCCCTGCTCTGGTCTAGAATTCTGTAAATCTGCGGCTATCCCTTGAAGCAGTGGTGTCCAAAAATGTTGACATGCGATCCCAAGTAAAAAATCTTTTATGTATTTAAAATATCTGATTACGATGAAAAACTAACCCAAAAAAAAACAAGTTTTTATTATACACCCTTTCTCATTTGTTAGTTGAAACAGGTTTCGCGCTTACTCCACGCATCGGGCTCGAGTCGGGCAACGCTACGAAAGGGAGTAATAAAAACCGTTAAAATTTCGAAAAATCCAAAATTATACTATAATAATTTTTAAAATTTAAACGAAAATTTGTTAGATCATTTTTATCGTCACCACAAGACTGCCTGCAAAGTTTCAACTCGATTGGATCACGGAAAAAAGGTTAAAAATCGATCCAAAGTTTTTTCGGCAGACGAGTGACAAGCAGACAAGCCGACAAGCAGACGCTACGAGTTAAAAGAAAGGGATAAAAATAAGCAAAAAATCAGAATATTTTGAGTTTGTCCAAATTTTTCAAAACGTAGTACTGGATTCGTCCCAGGGACATCATTAATCAAGATATATTATAGATGTCTCATAGAGACGAAATTATATTTTCTATGGGAAGGTAGGTATGAAGGTCTTTGGGTGTTCGAGGGGCTTACGACCTATCGTACGGCTGACTTAAGTGATCACTTTACACAATGTAACGTTCACTATTTTCACCCATGATAGAATACCACATCTATCAAATTTTAGAAATTGTGTGTATTCAAGTTTTACAACCTGTTTCACATGTATGCTGAAACTATCATTAGCGCGACCGGCATCCAAAGATTTTTCATTATTTACAGATGTAAGTTATGAGATATCTATTATTGATTTAATTTTTTTAAAGCAATATCCTAAATTACATATATTAGGTAATATTACGAGTTTTATCCATATTATTAGCAATTATCCATATTACTTATCCATAGAATAAGCCTGTACGTTATGAACACCAAAGATCTCCATACCTACTTTCCCATAAAAAATATAATTTCATCTCCATGATACATATATATGTTTTTAAAAACAAAAATGTTAATTTATTTATGACAAAACATATTATCTTTGTATATGTTTCTATGTCTTCACCGTATAGACTCAGTTCGACCACCTACATATGCGAACCCTAGCCAAACACACATCACTATTTGCACATAGCCCTTATCCTCATCACATATACACATACACACTCACAAACATACACATACACACACACATATACACCCTCACACACACACATACCGCTCAAACTCAGCTACCTCACTCCACTTCCTCCTCTTACTTCCATTCCTATTTTTCTATTATTATTTTTCTCTTGGCCTTTCTGGATTATTTGGTATTTTTATATTTTTGCTAATATTTAAAAATAATATTCCTTTCTACCTGTATCTCTTCGTGCTTTGGTTTGTTTTTTCCATAATTTTTATTTTTTACTTACCCATACCACTTCTAATAAATACTTTTTCTATTTGGTTTTTCTATCTATTTTCCTTTTACTATTTACTTTAATATTTTATGTTAAGCTGTGGATTTCTATAATTGGTCTATCTACTGTTCAATAAATTCTGTCATTATAATAAATTGTATTGTTGCAATTCCCGAAATAAAATAAAATACTTAATATAAGATAAAGTAATTAAGGCAAATTATTGATTACGCGTTGCACGGACGGCCATTTGTTCCGGGGCAATCCTGAATATATTTAAATGCAGGGCAAGCGAGTATTAGTTGGTGGAATTGTCTATTTCGAGTGAAACTGTGCTTAATGCTTAAACTGTGTTTGCAATGAGTAACAACAAAGGATTATCTAATTAAATAAATGGTGTTTTCGTTATTAATTTAATTAACAAAGTATAATTTCCTCATTTCAAAATGTCCGTTGAAGCTTACCATACGTTACCATGTCATTATTCTAGAAATGAATATAAAAAGTTTGCTTTTATCCCTATTTCTTCTTCTTCTTCTTCTTCTGCCCCTTATCCTATTGGGTTGGGGTCCCTGTACCGCATAAAAGGTTCCAACTTTTCCTGTTTGGGCTTCGATCTTCACGTCAGCCCAATTTAGTTGCAACCTCGCTCCGCAGCAGTCCTCCAACTGTTTCTGCCAGCTCCTCTCATTCCTATTTCTATTCATATATCAATATTCCGAGGAGCCGTTCGCTAGTATCTATTTCTATGGAATCGCCAAACTGTCACAATAAAACTGTTTGTCTCGATGGTGTTGTCTCGCTTATATACGAGTACATTTTCGGGTTTCCAGATGTTTCGCGAATTAGTACACATACCCACTGTTAATTTTAGGCCTTTCTTGTGGTTTCCAATTTACTATAAAACTTCTAGAGTGCTGTGAACTCTATTATGTGCGATTCCTTCCGTTTCCACGATCTTAATATTTACAATATTTTAATAATCAGTACACATTATAGATGTCTCACAGAGACGAAGCTATCTGTATTGGAAAGAAGGTATAGAAGTCTTTGGGTGTTTATATGGGCTTACGACCTATCAAATAGCTGGCTTAAGTGATCAATTTACACAATCTAGTTGTTCACTGATTCCAACCATGATTCGCATTACACTTTGGTTAAAATTTACGCTAACACCATCTTTGGTTAAGATATTTCATCCCTGGGAACCAGTATATAAATTTCAATGAGGTATGAATTTTTAAATACAGCATTTAGCTTCATTATATTTAACTGAATTATAAACATTAGCACTAGAATACGCGGTCAAATGGTCAATCTTGGGTGGAAAAGTGAACGTTACATTGTGTAAAATGATTACTTAAACCAGCCATTTTATAGATCGTAAGCTTCCTCAAAGACTTCCATATATCCATATGCATACTTCCACATCCCCATATACATAGTTTTATCTCTCTGTGGTTTGGCCAGTGATAAATCTGGAATAATAGAGGCGGTGGTTGTGGCTGGATTGGACTTCGGTAAGATGGAATGTACCTCTATGTAATTATAAAAACCGCATTTATTTATTATAAACCGCATCATCACTCTGAGACATCTATAATATATATCCAGATTTGCGATCAAATTTTTAAATAGTCGAAAAGTGAAATAGTAATGTCTCCTTCGCTCCATCTATTATTTACGCACAAAGAATCCGCATTTGTACCGCATCTATTAAAAAAGAAGTATCATCTTGTAAACCCACATAACAAACCTTATGTCATAAGCAAACCGAAATAAACCGCAGTCGTGGATTCTGTCGTTTCTGCATTGTAAGTGATCAATTCGGCAAACAACGGAGTTTGTATCAAAGAGGCATTTTCTTCCCTTACACCAACATTCAGCGTCTCAAAGGCAGGATTTTCATCTTATTTGAGGTCTACATTCATGCTGCGATCTTCGTTTCTGTTTTTCCCTTCATCTGCCAACCAATCCCAGCATCTCGTCAATATTCGAATTCCCGCTAATGAACGATTCTCGCACTTGAACAAATCTCAATGTACCCCTATGTAATTATAAAAACCGCATTTACTTATTATAAACCGCATCATCACTCTGAGACATCTATAATATATATCCAGATTCGCGATAAATTTTTTAAATGGTCGAAAAATGAAATAGTACTGTCTCTCTCGCTGCGTGACTGAGAGCGTAAGGCGCAGGCTCCGCTCCATTTATCCCGGCGCCCGCTAGGGAGGGTGTAAAAGGAACGCCTCCGTTTAACGTGTCGCCCTGAACCCTGCTACGGTAATTAGTCACGCTGTTTTTACACGACTTTCCTGCCTTATTTTAAATATCCTCGCTTCACAAGAGGTCCATGCCGCCGCTTAAAATGACAGCATAAAAAGCTACGCGACATAAATTTCACGGGCCGTGAGTTTTGAGGTCGTTTTTGAATGCTTTTTTTATAAAAGGTCATTACTTAATCTTGTTTCTAATTTTTAATTCAGCCTAGACCAACTGAATATATTTCTACCCAATTCATAAACATCACAAGTGATGAAGAGTTATGATATAATGGTGATCATGCAGCCAATCATAGGGGCGTATGCAAAATATACACTGTAGGCATAGTACAACCAATCAAAGGCCTTACATACATACCAGATAAGCGGAGACAAGAAAAAACTAACCCATAAAAACCAAGTTTTTATTATACTCCCTTTCTCATTTACTAGTAACAAGGTTTCAAACTGGTTTGGCGCTTAACCTACGCGTTGGGCTTCGGTCGGGCGACGCTACGAAAGGGAGTAGTAAAAAATGTCCAAAAATCCAAAATTATACTACAATTATTAATTTTTTTAACGAAAATTTTTGATCGTCGCCACGAGTCTGCTTGCAAAGTTTCAGCTTGATTGGATAACGGGAAAAGGGTTAAAAATTGATCAAAAGTTTTTGCGTCAATCAATCAATCAGACGCCGTAAGTTAAAATAAAGGGAGTAAAGAAGACAACTAACTCGGCGCGGATTACACGCCGTTTCTCAATTTCCATTCCTTCTTTGACCATTGTATCACTTTCAAGCATTTGGTTTTGTAACCTTAACTAATTGATATAAAATTCAAATTATTGCGAGATTGTAGAAACAGAAAGATTGTACATAGTTTAAGATTTTTCTGCACTCTAGACGTTTTACAATAAATTGGAAAGTACTGGCAGTGTCTGGAATATACGAGAAAAAATCGAGAGTATAAAAAAACGCGCGAAATTCGTGGTGACATCAGTTTTATTTTGTTTCCCTTGATAGTTCAATAAATAGTGGCTTTATACAAAGTGCTTTCTGATTATAACTATTAATAATATTCCTGGCAACCGATCAACAATAATGAAAAGCAAGAAACACTAAAGGCCGGTTTATATTGTTTGAGCAAAGTGCCAATGCAACGCATTTATGATGAATTTGCAGGCAGCTGGGGGCAGCGATAAGCGAACTGCAATTAATATCTGAAAACCACCCCTACAAAATCATTCCCGTACGGTCAACTCTGCCTGTTCAACGCCTGGATTTTGCACTAATCATTGTTAAATTATGTTCCCCCTTCGAGGGATTATTGCACCGCATTGTCTAAAACTGACTGATTATTTACTTTTAAATTTTTGATTGGTGTATGCTCAATGTATATCAAATGATTAACCATTTTTTAACTTATGGCGTCTGCTTGTCTTCTTGTCTGACGAAAAAACTTCGGATCCATTTTAAACCCCTTTCTTGAGCTGAAACTTCGCAAGCAGACTCGTGGCGACGATCAAGAAGATCTATCAAATTTTAGTTAAAAAAAAAAAAAATTTTGGATTTTTAAAATTTTGAATGGTTTTTTTTTTGAATTTGGAAAAAAAATGAAATAGAATATAGATGACGCTGCGGGTAAATGATTTAATTTTTATGAGACGTGCTTCGCTTTACGAGAGCATTATTAATCTTGATAATACCCTTTTCTGGCGAGATTGTTATTATTATATAATTTTGATTTATAATAATGATAATTGTATCGATTGAACGCCCTCATAAGATGAAACGTATCTCATAAATTTTTTAAATGTACTCATAGAACTAAGAAACAAGTGTTTTTATTTCTATATGTATGATTATGGAATTCAATCAGCTTACCTTCGAAACAACGAACTTATTTAAGTCTACTTTGTCAGAATGAATATTCCTGTTACCTGTTTTTTAACCTATTTTATACAATATATTTAATGAGAAATAACAAAATAACTGACAGGAAGGTGTAGAGATTCATTATTGGAAAAATTTACGTGACCGTGTCCGAAATGAAGACATAAGAGAAACTTGCAAAACAGAGGACAGCACGATGGAGTAGATCCAGAAAGAGATTCTGGCGGGATTATGTAGCCAGAATGGACAGTGATAGACTCTTGCATACAGCAGCGAATGAAATCTCCTCTGGACGACGCCTACCGGGAAGACCACCAAAAAGATGGAGGGATAGCTGGACCTCGTCATTCCAGGAGGCGTAGTTTTCTGTAGCACAGATCAACAGATCTGCTAAAAGAAAAGAAGAAGAAGGTATTATGCCGTGTTATTATGACCTTTCTGGCCGGCGTTTCGGATACATTATCAGGGCTGATGCCCATCATGCTAAAGCTGATGATGGACCCTGCAATGGGATTCAAAACGTCAAAATAACACGGCATAATACCCCAGAAGACATAAACCAGAATATTCTGAGTGGCCGTGAAAACCTAAGAACATTCTTAAGTTTATATCTGTCGTGGAAATACAGGCTAGGATTTTTTTTGAATTTCGCCATCCGAATAGTATCATTAGGTACAATGGACTAAACACTGAATACATTAATAATTATTTATGAAGTATATCGAGCGGCATAACAGAACACTTAGCCTTATTAAAATAGGTATCAGAGCGCATTTATCGTATTTCATAGCCAGTAGATTAATTCCACTGTTTGCAAAGCTCTCTGTGGGATACTGTCTGGCTTTGTGGTATTTTCGGAAATTAGATTTATATATATTTTACGATTAAATCAAAATTATTTTTAGTATGCTTACGCAAAGCTCGATTCTTGAGTTCTTGATTCTTGATTCTTGCTCCACTCATATATCTACATATAGGTATATGTGGGGTATAAAAGCAAAGGCAGCAATATAAAAAAAATAATGCAATCGTCGAGGATTACTCATTTATAATATACTGAATTCGAGATTTATAGCAAATATTGCCTATAAATTTATAGGAAACATGATATTGGGAAGAATAAATAAAATAAATATAGAATTCAGTACATTTTAAATTTGTAATCCTCGGTAACAAATTCAAATATTTTTTTATTTTTTGTATATTTCTTGCTTTTGCTTTTATACCCCACATAATATATAAAATAATATATCTTTATCAAAAATATATTTTATACCAATTTTTTTGTATTTCAAAAATATTGAGAGATTTGTGAAAAACTGCCACCTTTTCTATAACAAAAGGGAAAATATCAGAGATCCTTCAAAACATACTGCTATGAGTATAAAGAAACTAATATTGTCAGTCTATTTCTAATTTCATTTAGTCACATTTTTGAAGAGTTAAAACTATTTATTTTATTATTTATACGTTGTAGCAATTTTTTGCGTTCTTCGGTGGGGTTAATTTGTTTTTACATCGATAACCAATAATTTTTTTAGTGTAAACTCAGTGAAAAGTTATTTGATAAAATTATTTAATCCTTTACAAAGTACGATTAAATAAATATAAATAATTAGAACGATAACGAACGAAATTGACTTACTTGGAATAGCAATTTCACGATAATAATTAATAATAATAATGTATTTCATTTAATTTAAAAATAAGAATAATTTAATAAATTTAATATCAAACATAATAATTTATTTATCTGTCCATCTGTATGAATGTCTGTCCGTCCGTAACGTCCGTAATTTCGTTGTAATTCACGACAAAAAACCACAATTAAACAGCCGGAGATGGAGCTTGAATCCCGGGCCAGAAAACCCAAACCGGCAAATTGACGCATGTTGCTACTGCCGCCTCTCCGTGGACCACCAAAAAGATACTATAAATATATACTAGGGCTTAGCAAAGACGCGAAACAATTTTCCGTCATTTTTGACGGGTAACAGCTAGTATTATAATAATTAGAATAATTTAATAATATTTTTTCATTTTGAATACAATTAGTGTTACATTGAGTGTTTTTAGAAATTAAAACCAGAGAAATTTAGCGATACAGAAATTAATACTTCATTCCATACCGTACCTGCTAAGTTAGTATTTTTTCTGTATTTATAGGAAACAGTGCTTTTCCGATTAAAGAAATGGTTAAAAACAATATTAAGAAGAGCTGGAAACTTCATTATATGAACGAGAGATGAATGATTTGTGGCGTGTGGACACTAATTTATAGATAGTTTATTAATATGCCTGCCTCTAATATCCGGCTTCTTCCGTGTTCTGAGAACTGTCTCGGCGTATTTAAGTATTATGCAAGGTTGGCAAGAAAAGTAAGTTCGTCGATATGCGTATGGTTTGATTTTATATTTTTGCCATTCTCCAATACGCTATGGAGGTATGGACGCAAATCCAAGAACTAATCCACAAAGTCGAGGCCTTTGAAAGGTGGCTCTATAGTCGCATATTGAAGGTTCCTGGGTGGATAGAGTGACGAATGTTGAAGTCCTCCGGCGTATGGAAAAAAACGGGAAGTGCTGCAGACTATCAAGATAAGAAAGCTGAAGTGATGTATTATGAGAGGATCAAAATGTAGTCTAAACCAAGTCATCATCCAGGGGGAAATAAGTGGTAAAAGAAGCATAAGAAGTTGCCGCATCTCATAGCTGCGTAACTAGAAGGACTGGTATAAGTATAACTCAACTGCGTTATTCCGTCTGCGTGCGTAATAAAGTCTTAATCTCCAGAATAATTTCTGACCTCCGATAGAAGATGGCACCATAAGAATATGAGGAAGCGTTTTAAATCTGTCCTTCGCATATTTTTTCAGTAAGATTTTACATATTGTAACGAGATGCTACGCACTCCTGTCACTTGTCACAACACTATCGAAAAATCGAAAACGTCTCTTCGGCCTTCGGGAGGCATCAGAAACATTTGAGAAGCCACGGGAATGTTCTCTTAAACACTGGAAAGATCTAAGAGGTTCGATACAAGCATTTTCAGATATAAATAGTAGCGCCAAACGCAGCGAGAGAGTTTTTGTTGTAGTCGCGTTTGACAGGCGAAAACAGCCGGGGTGGCAAGATGGCAAGCGATGAATAAGCGAATAATCGAAGTTCTTACCTGAAAATAAGAAATAAACCGGAGCGATAACTGCGAGCGGAAACTGAATGGAATGTTCTAATGAATGTTAAACAAAGCATTCCAGCGATAATAAAGTATTAGGTCCTTACATATGAAATTGGCGTTTAGTATGGGAGGAACATAAAGCCGATTTTTTTTTATTATAATATATTTATTTAATCAAAGTATGTACCATTGCTATCTATGCACTTTTGCCATCTCATAGGTAGTTCATCGATCGCTTTACTAAAAAAACCATTCGGACGGGAATCAATAAAATCTTTGAAGGCGGTTTGGACTGCCCCATCGGAGTTGAATTTTTTCCTTTGCAGGAAGTTATCCAAATTTCGAAAAAAATGGTAATCTGTTGGGGCAAGGTCCGGAGAGTACGGTAGATGTCTTAGACATTCCAATTGAAGCTCCTCTAATTTGGTAGCCGTCTGTTGTGCAGTGTGTGGTCTAGCGTTATCATGAAGCAGCAGTGGCCTAGAGCGATTAACCAGCCTCGGTTGTTTAGCAGCTAGCTTTTCCATCATGGTTTGCAGTTGCTGACAAAAGACATCTGCCGTAATCGTCTGGCC
>JADDOH010011653.1:0-24159 GCA_016648135.1 Agrypnia vestita
CTTTCTTTTTTTCTTTCTTAAAAATTTTTTGGTTTGAGCCTGAGTTTTTTTGACAACTAAGTAATTAGCCATACTCATATCTTTTTTGTAGGTAGACATAGCAGTTTTACGCCTTCTTACGGCCTGGGTACCTTCTTCATCCCACCAGGGGGGAGAGGCGGGGAATTTTGGGTTAGGGTTTGATTTTGGGATGCTTTTGTCTGCTGCATGTTGGATAATTGAAATTAATTGAGAAAATGTTTATTGAATTTCCTCAGAGGTAATATGCAAAGGGAGGGGAGCGGTAGAGGATTCAAGGAGTTCGCGGAAGTGGTTCCAATTTGCTTTTTTTAAATTAAATTTAGGAACTCTTTTTACAGGAGATTTGGGTGATTTTGAGACAAATGAGAGGATTATAGGGAAATGGTCACTAGAGTGTGGATCTCCTAGTATTGACCAACTGGTTGACGCTGCTAAGGAATTGGAACAGATAGACAGATCCACCGCACTGGCTCGTTGAGACGAGGGACTGAACCTAGTGGGAGAGCCATCATTGAGGATAATTAGGTTATTATCGTCAATGAATGAAATAATATTAGTTCCAGATCGATCACAAAACGCACTGCCCCATGACTGAGAGTGAGCATTGAGATCTCCAAGAATAAAAAAAGAAGAAGGAAGAAGAGAGATAACTGAGTTACAAGCATCAATGTCGAATGTGCCATTGGGGGGGCAGTATACTGAAACATATCCCACATCATTGACTTTAGCACCTACTATTTGGAATGAGGGAAAGGACGGAAGAGGGATTTGAGAAAAGGAAAAGGATTTTTTTATAAGTAGGGCTACTCCGCCCTTGCCGTCTGGACGGTCATCCCTGAGACAGGAGAATCCTGGGATCTTAAACAGATAGTTCTGCTTAAACCAGGTCTCTGATATTGCTGCTATATCTATATTGTAAGTTTTTAGTAGAGAAACTATTTCATGTTTATTACAAACAGCACTACGGCTGTTCCACTGAAGGATTTGAACATCGGAGGCCATTATGAAGGGAGTTAAGAGATGAAATTATAGAAGCAGCGTTGGACGGTAAAGAATTGCTATTAGAAATTAAATTAATGAGTATCATAAGTAAAGTCTGAATAAAAGAAGAATTTTCATCGCTAATGGCATTTGACAGGGGAGTAGATGGTGGAAGAGTAGGAGTTTTTGTTGGTTGGCTAATATTAGAAGTAATGACATTGGATGGGTTAGAACTATAAGGGAACAGTTGATCATTATGTCCTTGTCTGTCATATCCCGGAGAGCTAGGAACTTTTGATTTAGGATTATGGTATACGGTTTTACGGAAAGAGGTAGCAGGAAGATTAGGTGTAAAGAGGCAACTCTGGGGAGTTTGAGTAACGGGAGGTTGAGATGAGACATTGGCAAATGATTTTTTGGAAATCGAGAAAATTTTGGATGCTTGAAAATATGATGCATTATTGGCGGCCATATATTGTTTTATGTTTTTTTGTCTGATTAATTCTGGACATGAAAAACTAGTCGCCGTATGATTACCTGAACAGTTCACGCAGGTAGGGACATCGGGAGGATTTGGGCATTGATTGGTAAGATGATTTTCACCGCACTTGAAGCATCGAGGAGAGGATCTATATGTCACCTTAGAGTGTCCATAGCGGAGACAATTATAACACTGAATGGTTGGGAAAGTGTACAGTTCTACCGGCAGAGAATTGTACAAAAGATATACGTGAGAAGGAAGGTTTTGGCCTTCAAAAGTGAGGACCACTGTTTGTGATGGTTTCCATGTGACAGTACCAGAGGAAGTATCTTTATAGTTTAGGCGTCTAGCCTTTACAACTTTACCAATATTTTGTGAAGTAGAGATATACGAAATTATTTCTTCCTCTGAAAGATCAACGGATATGCCACGTACGAGACCCAGGCGGGTAACATTAAAGGATGGAACGTAAGCTTTGAATTTATTATTTTGTGAGTTGCTAAAACTTGATACAAAATTGTTTGCCAAAGCTCCTGATTCAAATTCAACAGAGATTTTATATCTACCTTCTGCCTTAATACCATCTGGGCGAATGCCTTTTGTTTTTTGTTGCAAAATATGTTTACCAAAATCGATTGGGTGGATTGTACCTCGTTCTGTTCTCTGAACATAGACCAGAAAAGGGGATACTGCTGAATCAGAGTACAACAGTTGAGGATGAGGAAGAGGACCCTGAGGAGCAGAAGAAGGCTCTAAAGCTGGGATTATTGAAGGCGTAGGGGAGATAGGAGGAGACGCAACGATGGTAGAGGGCTTAGGTCTTATTTTTGAAGATCTTTTTTCAATTTTCCTTTTTTTAAAAGCTGAAAAAGAGGAATCTTCTGAGGAATCCGAGTCCTCCAAAGGAAAACGCGATATTCCTCTTATGGTAGATGGTGAAGGATGAGGATCAGGGGGATCCGGAGGATCCGGAGGTCTTAAGTCCTCCATTAAGGATGTAGAAACGGAAATTCGTTAATATGCTACAATACAACAAAATATAAACTAAATGCAAAGGGAAAAAAAGGTTATAAATATCTGTTTTATCCAAAATAAGTAATTATCCAAGAGAGCAAGCACAAACACAACTGTCACTTTGCAAACTTGCAACAATACCATCTATGGGTAAGTTGTCTATGACCAATTTACATCTTCGATATTGTCTAGATATTGAAAGACACTTAGTTTTCACGACTGAAATGATCATATAGTACTTCCTGCATGCAAGATGGAACTTTTAAAACATTTTCTGTAAGTCATCTTCATTTTTGGCCAGTTTAGTAGCATCGTCAGCGTAACACACTACATAAATGAGTTTATCCCCCATTTTGTGAGAATTTTTTAGTTTAAAAAAATCTATCTTCTTAATTTTTAAAAATGTAGACATTGGTTCACATTTCAAACTAAATTTTTGAACTAATTTAGCGACAAGTCGTAATACTCTTTTTCAGATGCTTAATACTACCTTCTGCGGTTCAATTTTATGTCCCACAGTTGTTAAAACGAGACGCGATTTGCTCCCTGGGGTAATCGTATATCCTGTTTTAATGCCTCGCATTCACGTATCATATTCCAGTTTATATGCTTCTGAATATTCAGTGAATTATAAAGCGTATATAATCCTGAATTAATATTTTATATAAAGTACGACGTGGAAAGATATTTTAATCAAATAGAGTGAGATCGTTTTATATAAAATTGAATTTTGAATCGTGAATACTAGTGTTGGCGAAAGAAAAGTTTTGAGTTTTCGGGAAATATTTAACCATTTTACAATAATAATTCATTTTTAATGTTCTTTGCTTGGTAATATTTATTTTTGTTTGACGGGTGGTTGTTTTTTTTTCTGTATAACATATTTCTGAATGCCATAAATATGATTTATTACCAAAAAAAGAAAATGGTCCAACACAGTTAGTTCCCTGAAGCATGAGATGTACGTAAACATTTATTATGAAAAATAAAAGCCTAAATAAATATTTATCTGACAGAATATTCTGAGAATAACCTTAACCCGTCAGAAATGACGAACGTCTGTGCTTGATTTTAAGCTTTACAATAGTTAATTTTTCTTTATTATTTTATATTATGTAATTAGGTACGAAAAAATGAGTTAATTTTAAAAATAAATAAATTATATTTTCTTCAAAAAGTGGAAAATAATTTTATGGTGACAATATTAATATAATTAATAAAAATTCACTTTGTTTTCGACATTTTTGTATTGAAAAATATCAACATGTTTCCGAGCCTATGCCCCCTAAGGATACAATTGTATACAAACAAAATAAATTCAAAATTCGAAGTATAGATACTTGAAATATAAAAAAATTATATATTAAAAAAGGAATAATAATGAAGTACCTACTTATTATTTTTGGAAATTGTATATATATTTAATTAGCCTACCTTGTTTCATATGTGAGTCATATTTTTACTACCATCACCTGTGGTTGAAATTTGTCATTCCTAAAAACCAGTAGGTACAGATGTCGCTGTTGGTAATGAGATATCTATATTTTTTAATTGGAGGATGACATTCTTCGGAATTATAAAAATTATATTAGAATCTAATGCATTAGCAAACTCTATAATCCCCAGACTACACTCATTAGGGAATGAACTTGCAGAAGCGGCTGACATTTTTGCTGATAATATAACTGTGTACAGGACAAAGTTGATACAATTCTTTACATCCCAACGATATGGAAATGGATAATAAATTTTTCTTGTTCTTCTGACTACTTAAACTTCTCTTTTTAATTTACACAAATTTATAAGATGTACTTGAATCTTTTTAACTGCAATTTACACAAATCTATTATATGTACTTGTACCTTTTAACTGTATATCTGTCTTATGTCATTTTTTCAATTTATATTTTGTATGCCCATAAGGGCGTTAAATAAATAAATAAATATATAAATAACTAACTTACCATCACGCTTCCCCGTGGGGGTAGGCAGAGAGGATAGAGCGCCATACTCTTCTGTTCTGACATACAACTTTCGCTTCATCTACATTCATACATCTTCGCATGCAAGCTCGACGGTTGTTCAGGCTTCTGACAGGACCATCTTCCAGTATATGATTAATCTGGTCACGCCACGTCTTCCGTTGTCGCCCTCTCTTTCTGGCGCCGTCAACACTTGCATAATATATCTTTCTTACCATTCTTTCCTCATTCATTCGCACAACATGCCGAAACCACCCGAGCGACCCTATTTTTATTCTATGTATTATGCTACCATCAGCTTTACATTCATTCCTGATATCTTCATTCTTTACTCTATCATGCATGGATTTGTCACACATACGTCTAAGGGATCTCATCTCTACTGCATTCAATCTACTTTCGTTCCTCCTCTGCCAGCTCCAGGCTTCACTTCCTTACATTAGTGTCGGTACCAGAACTCCATTATGTACCGCTTGTTTAGCCTCGGTAGACATATTTCTCATCATCATCATCATTCTTGGCACTACAACCCTTGGTGGGTCTTGGCCTCCTCAATAATCCTCCTCCACTCATCTCGGTCTAGTGCTAGCTCTCTCCAGTTCCGAAGCTCTATCATAATTTTTGCCTTCCTAAGCTCCTTCGCCCTATTGGCCTTGAGTTCAGCAGGGATTTTGGTGTTTGATTCTCGGACATTCTCTCCACATGACCCAGCCACCGAAGTCTTCCCAGTTTTATAAATTTTGTGACGTTTGGCTCCTTAAATAGAGTATAGAGCTCATTGTTGTAACGTCTGCGCCAAAGTCCATTTTCTAGAACCGGTCCGAAGATACGCCTCAAAATTTTCCTTTCAAAAACGTCCAGTGCTCGCTTAGTTAGTACCCACGTCTCTTGTCTCGTCTTTGTACACTAATATCTTGGTATTTCTGGGCAGCAGTCTGGATTTTATCTGCTTTTGTAGGCGGAAAAAACAGCGATTTGCGCTCACTGCGCGCTTCTGGATCTCCTCTGTAGTTTGTTGTTGCTTGTTATCAGGGATCCTAGGTATGTAAATCTTGGTACCGTTTCAAAATGTTGACTTCCACACGAGAGAGTTGGGATTTATTGGGTGCATCCTACGTCCATGTATTTGGTCTTCTGCTGTTTTCATATTTCATATTTCTATATATTTCTACATTTTTCTATTAGAAATTATTGCATTCAAAGCACCGCTCACCCTATTCCCGACATATCTTTCTCAACATTCCCTCTTCTACCGAACATAAATAAATAAATACACCTGAAAAAAGATGTACTTGCGTATATTCGAAATAACTTAACAGCCTTAGAGCTATGCACCGATGACTGGAGAACAATGAATACCTGGGACTTAAATTTGAAACCCGGGCTCTGAATAAAGGGTAGACTCGCGTATTCGTAACGTGAAAATGATTCAGTAAAAATTTCTAAAGCAGGCATATAAAGCCTGTCACAACCAAAGTAATCAATTTTAAATGGGACAAATACGTTTTGAAAGAGCGAAATTTTCTAAAGGAGAATAGATTTTTATTTTCATTTTGTAGGTATAGAATATTTTACAGAATTTTCGAGTATACATTTTGTAAGAGCCGTTTGAACTGATGATCTTACTTATAAAACACTAGCTGTCCTTACCCGGCGTTGCACGGGTTAAGGATTAAGTTTTAAATGAATTTGTGAGGGTAAACAAAGGTTCGAATCGAATGGTATAGATTTGCATCGAAAATATATAAGCGGAGAGGAAGGGTTTGAAGAATAGGGGGGAAATGTCGCATATGTTACCCGCCGAGTCCTAAAGAATAATTTTCCCAATTTTGAGTCCGATCGGTCGAAATGTACAGATTTACCTAGAAAATATATCAGGGGTTAAAAAAATGGGGGGGAAATGTTGCATATGTTATCCGCCGAGTCCTTAATAAGTTTCCAAATTTTAAGTTCGATCGGTCAAACTGTACAGGTTTGCATATAAAAAGGGAGGGGAAGGGGTAAGAGAATAGGACGGAAATATCACCTATGTTCCCTGCCGAGTCCTTAAGATTAAGTTTACAAATTTTGAGTCCGATCGGTCAAACGGTACAGATTTGCATCGAAAATATGTCAGGGGGAGGGGAAGGGGTATGAGTGTAGGGGGGAATATCGCCTATGTTACTCGCCGAGTCCTAAAAAACAAGTTTCCAAATTTTGAGTCCGATCGGTCAAACGGTACAGATTTACATCGAAAATATGTGAGGGGGAGGAAAAGGGGTATGATAATAGGGGGGAAATGTTGCCTATGTTACCCGCCGGGTCCCAAAACATAAGTATGCAAAATTTGAAACGAATCGGACAAACGTTGTGGATTTATATAGAGAACAGACAGACAGACAGACCGACAGACATTGAGTTTTATAGGTATAGATACATTGATAAAATCAAGCAATTAAATTAAGATTCCTAAAACATATAGTAGATAATAGAACTAAATGTATGTACAAGGATGATTATAATAAATAATTCAAAGTATGCAAGATATTACCAATTGACCAAAAAGTAAAATATAATATAATTCTAGAAGAAATGATAAATAATATTAATATACACACAGACACGCACCATAACTATGCAACCAGATCGACAGGACGAACAATGAGAATATCAATCACTAACAACGTGTATGGTGAAAGAAAAAGAGAATAACATTATGCCAAGAATATTTAATAAATTAGATAAAAAATACTGAGATTATGCAAGACAAAAAAACTCCATTGGCTTCAAAAAACTATAAGCTGAAAGAATATATATAAAAGCTATGTACCTAATCTTACATTAATTTATAACTACATATCATATATCACTTGTAAAAATCGATAATGACCTACACCATAATCTTGATTATCAAATAAAAATTATTGTCAAACAATATTGAAGGTAACCATGCCGTAAAACTGCCGTGCAGTTTGGCATATGTATCTATGTAATATAATAAGTATCAAAAATAAATAAATATGAAGAAAAAAAGACGCGGAATAAAAATAGGCTCCTAATCGTTTTAGATTTAGAACCGCTCTAACAAATCGTTCGTCCTACATACTCACCGTTACCTACCAAAAACGGTAGCGCACCACAGGTGCCGCAACACAGTTTGAGTTAGTCCGCCTCATCGCCATCGGTCGCTTACCAAAGAATATCGCTTATCGCCATTAAGAAAACTTTTCGCTTCTATATCAATAAAAAAATAACCCGTAAAAACCAAGTTTTTACATTACTCTCTTTCTCATTTTCAGGTTTCATGTCTACCACATGCGTCGAAATCTCCATACAACGTACTGAATTGTATGAAAAAACCATTAAAAATTTTAAAAATCCTAAATTATACTCTAATTATTATTTTTCTTAACGAAAATTTGATAGATCTTCTTGATCGTCGCTACGAGTCTACTTGCAATGTTTCAGTTCGATTGGATTACGGAAAAAGGGTTAAAAATCGATCCAAAGTTTTTTCGTCAAGCAAGCAAGCAGACACCACGAATTAAAAGAAGTTATTAGAATTAAAGGAAGTAAAAAAACTAACCCAAAAAAAAACAAGTTTTAATTATACTCCCTTTCTCATTTACTAGTGAAAACTGGTTTGGTGCTTAACCTACGCGTTGAGCTTCGGTCGGGCGATGCTACGAAAGGGAGTAAAAAAAATTTTCCAAAAATCCAAAATCATACTATTATCAATTTTAATTAATTAATTAATTTTTTTAACGAAAATTTAATAGATCTCCTTGATCGTCGCCACGAGTCTTCTTGCAAAGTTTCAGCTCGATTGGATCACGGGAAAAGGGTTAAAAATCGATCCCAAGTTTTTTCTTTTTCGTCAAGCAAGCAAGTATACGCAACGAGTTAAAAGAAAGGGAGTAAAAAACATCAATTCCCAGGACATTTTTTGGAAATAAAACACCCTGGTTTGTGTCGTGGAACCCTGCACGAGAAGACGAGTCCAAACCAGCTCCAAAAAGCCATGTGCTAGCGACCTTTCTTCCTGTAATTCCATTTGCTCTCCACTACATCTATTTACAATATTTTATTAGTACATACTAAGAGCACAATTACTGTATTTTGTCCGCAGAGAGATATTCATTAATTAAGATAAATTATATTTTAAAATACATTTTTTTCTAAATTTGTAGTTAATGGTTATCCTTGGGTGGAATCGTGAACGTTGCTGTGTGTAAATTGATCAATCAAGCCACAGCCTAGGCAGGCCGTTGGCATTGTAGATGCCGATAAAGACTTTCATACATCCTGTCCCATATAAATAGCTTCGCCTCTGTGAGACAACTATAATTTATTTAAATTATATATTAATTTAGTAAAATAATTAACAAAAATAATGCAAAAAAGAAGTTATTTTGAGTAGATAGCTAAAAATAATATCATTAAAGAAATTATTATTTTTTTTTAATGTATCAGACAGAAATTGCTTAAAACTGATTAGTGAATCAGAAAAAAATATCTGATATATAATTACACTCATTTCCCAGTCTGTAAAGTCTTTTGATGGTGAATTGTCAAATAAAATGATGAAACCCTTAAAAAAATTTTACATTATTATTTTTGCTAGATTTTGAAAACTTGAAAAAGCGAAAAAAAATAATATTCGCTATAAGTTGATATAATAATAATCCAACGTTGAAGGAGAAAAAGAAAAAAATATTGAAAAAAAGCAAACTTTCACTAGGAAATTATTTGCTTGAATATCTCTGTAAAGTTATTTAAAATTTCTCTGTTACATACATTATAAGTGTGTATAATAACAGTCACTTCAAATTTTTCTCAACAAACTTTTTGCACTCCTCAATAATTTTATTAGACGTGTATGGATGCGAATGAATTATTAATATTCGATATTAGTTATTTTCATGGTAGTTAAAATTTTACAGAATAGAAGTCTTCTGACCTTTTTATATTGAAGAAAATACGCTTAATTCGAAGTCGCTTGACTCCATAATTGACACATTTTTCACTCATAAATAAGTCAAGAATCTGTCTGTAAAGTTTTTGAAGTAGCTCTTTTATATCCTGTATACTATATGAATTTCTAAAGTGTACAGTGATTAGTCTTTTCTAAAATTTCGCATTACCCTGGAAGTCTCCTCTTCTGGCTAGACTCTGTTGTTACTAATTATTCTAAACGAAATGGTATGCACGGGTAAGATTCGCTACCCTCAGGATATCAACCCCCGTCATTTGAACCTCTTCCGCGCAGTGCCTGAATAGAATTTCATTAATACTTAATTCCGTTACCTGCTGTATTCCAGAACTTTCGCAATTTTGTATCTAATTAATCAAGTTCCTCCCGTCTTCCAGTGTTATTTATATACAACACTTAGCCCTTCCTGGAGCGTAGTATAGTCCATATCAAGCAGAGGTCTTCAACACACTAAAAAACAACTTATTATATTTTTCAGTGTCTCATTCATTCCATTTTACCTATAATCGTCTCCCACAATATCGAGACTGACTCAATGCTGTACATAGAACCATATAACTTCCACAGTCATGGATAAAAAGGACATGACATAAAAAAGGATGCTGTGCATCCGTGCATTTAAGCTGCCTACATTCTACAAACACGATTTTGCAAACTTTCACTCAAGTTTCATGATGATGCCGTGGATTTTTGTACAATATTGATTCTTACTCTTATATTATCTTAAACTTTTATTATTTTTTAACAACTGTTAGAATGCTAGCTTGAAAAATCTATAAAAAGCGAACAAGTGGCTGAGGTTTGACCTGAGTTTGTTTGAAGAGTGAAACTTCCTATTGTGACGTCACCAAGCAGACAAAATCCAGACTGCTGTCCAGAAACACCAAGATATTAGTGTACAAAACGCTTATTAGGCCAGTGCTCACGTACGCAGCTGAGACGTGGGTACTAACTAAGAGGAATGAGCGAGCACTGGAGTTTTTGAAAGGAAAATTTTGAGGCGTATCTTCGGACCGGTTCTAGAAAATGGACTTTGGCGCAGACGTTACAACATCGAGCTCTGTACTCTATTTAAGGAGCCAAACGTCACAACATTTATAAAACTGGGAAGACTTCGGTGGCTGGGTCATATGGAGAGAATGTCCAAGCACCAAGCACCAAAGTCCCTGCTGAACTCAAGGCCAATAGGGCGAAGGAGCTTAGGAAGGCCAAAATTAAGATGGAGTGACAACGTCCTCAAAGACATCTCTGCCTTAGAGCTTCGGAACTGGAGAGAGCTGGCACTAGACCGAAATGAGTGGAGGAAGATTATTGAAGAGGCCAAGACCCACCAAGGGTTGTAGTGCCAAGAGTGATGATGATGATGATACTGTTTTTTTGTAAGTTAAAGTGGCATCTTACACTAAAAGACAAAGATAGTGAAAGAAATTTGTACAATTTGAACCTTGATTAAACCGAGATAGCTTGACTACGAAAGGGTATTTTTAGAAACCTGCTCTTCGATTAGGCATGAATATTGTGCGATTGAAAAGATTCTGCCCCACAGACCAACCCTTAGAAATTAATTATTAACAACGTATATCGACGAAACTCCGAACGACTCCATAGCCTTATAATATATTCAATATTCTCCCTACCCAAAACGGAAGGGCAACATTTAAATTAAGAATTTACACGAACACTTGTTCGGATCTTAATCGTAATTGGTTATCCCTTTCTTAGATCGACAGACGATATGTACATATTCTGAGTGAAGGTATTTTAAGCGGTTAAATAATAACTGCTATTCTCGATTTATATCTAATTGTATCTGATTGTTCGCACTGCGACGGGCAACCATCGATACTAGTTAGTCAAATAAAATGCATTTTATTATGAATTTAGCCACGTATTCACTAGGGGACAAATTGTCCCTCAACATCACGCGCGGCATAGAGTCTACGTGATACTGTAACGCACTGCACTGACACGCAACGTCGCGCGCAACATAGCGCGGCATTTCTACGTGCCGCGGAAACGTTGCCATGCGCACGGTTCCCGAGGGAGCGCACAGGGACATCGTACCGCACGTCAGTACCACGTGGTATGTTGACAAGCTAAGACGCATGCGCTTAAGTTAATATGCTATATGATATGATATAAAACAACGTTCCGTAATATTGTATCTTACTTGGCTATGGAAGACCCGATCATTTGTAATAAATTTTAAAAATCAGTTGTTGTCATTCGAATGAAATTGATAAATTATCCGTCAGACGTTCGAAGATCGTACCATCCACAATCCACCACTACCTTTTTCTGCTCTTAAGTGTCAATAAACTCGTTAGAACAAATAGATACGCAGCATTAATCATCATAACCTTTTTGGGCGACATTTCCGCGACAAGTGATATGTGAGTCCTGGTGTGTACACGTCAAATGACCGCGACATGCGTAGATGTTGATGCGTCATGCCGTTCGGAATGTTGCACGATTTGTCCCCTAGTGAATACGTGGCTTTACACGCCACAACTGAGTCATTGAGTACCATAACCGACCAACCACCATTTTTTTTTAGATTATAATGTCAACACATTCTCTTAGCTCATTCCTACATTTTTCATTTTAGTTAACTATTATAATTAATATCAATCTGAAGTTATTGCTTGTTAAAAATCAATTTGAGTTTCAAAACATACCTATATCCAAATTCTTAAATTCAAAAGTACCTATTGTATTCAAATCTATTGCCTGGTTTCAAAATGTATTCCATGTAAGTCCATTTTAAACTCACGAAATATACAAATTTCATTGACATTACTTTGAATGTTTTATTTTTATTTTGAATTCTGTGTTCCATTACTTTTTATTTCATCTTATTCATGCTATAAACAAGATGTAAAAAGATTTTCTTTCATCTTCCAAAAATAATTTGGAGTTAGGTGGGTGCTGATATTTAACTACTCAACTAGCTGAATATTATTTTACATATTTTGACACATTGTATTTATAAAATATGCATATACGTTTTTGAATTTTTAATTTTTCTACGACTCTATAAATAGCTTTAACATAAACATAATCTTAGAATTTTTTCATGCCTTTACCATTATCGATAAGTTGTGGAGGAACACAGTCACTCAGAATCCAGGCACAAATTTCTCGCAATTTTTTATTATTTAATTAAAATTTCGTATAGTGTTGAAAGAATAATTACAATAATTTAATCTGTCTAAGAATAAAGCAGTTTGATAAAAACTATTTAAACGAATTTTTGAAACCCCATTACGTCCGTCACTTATTCAAGGTATTTCATTGCTTATATCAAAAAATTTACAGGTAGATTCCTGCCTTGATAATGAGTCAAAAATGATCAAGCAACCATGACCTAATAACAATAGTTACGGGAAAACCTTATAAAAAATTATTTTCAAGGATTTTCATAATAGATATTAGTTTCTGTAATGATACTCAAATTTTTTACAAAGAATATGTCATAAATATTGAAAAAAAATTGCACATTTTGATATTAGATATCTCCATAACTATTGACATTAGATTATGGTTGCTTAAACATTTCGAAAATTATCAAGGAAGGAATCCACCTATAAAGCTTTTGCTACTAGCTATGAGACGCTCTGTAATGGGTACAGGATTTATATTCCCAACCAAATATTACTTTTTCCCTTCCAAAATCATGTTTCCTATATATTTATAGGCAATATTTCCTATAAAATATCGAAGTCCGTACAGTCTTCGATAACTGCATTCAAATTTTATACCCCACATATGGAATGTTAAATACTCAAAATATTTTTATTTGTATGTTCTAAAAACACAACTAACTATATTTTGTCTGCAGAGGGATAATCATTATTTATGTTTTTTTTTTATTATTTTTTTTTATTATTTTTTTATTATTATTAAATTTTAATTTACTATTTCACGGAAAATACAAATTTTCAATTGTAAAAAATTCAATCAACAAAATAACAAAAATTCAAGAAATCTGGTTTTAATGGACTAGAAGTCATGCAGGTTTTGCCGTGGAAACCACAGCCACCCAACAACGTTTTTGATTCCCCACTGCAAAGGCTTCCTAGACTAGCAAACAGATACGAGCAACTTGATGTCTTTGCCACCAACTTTATATTATTCAAACATATTTTAAAAGATGTATTGAAAGATTACTAGTATTTGTCAAATTGGACTTAAACAATTGATTTATATTTGTTTTGATTGTTAGTTAAGCAAGATAACTAACTGTTATTTAAGATTTGTATTATATTATGATTTTCTAAGCTTGTGTTATCGCTTTTCACTCTATATTTTTACTTTTTTTTTTTAATTTTATTATTTTATGTTTTCTTTATGCTTATGCTTATGCTTCTATATTTTTTTTACGTAGTATTTGTTTTTACGTATTTGTTTGTAAAAGCCCTGTAGGTCGTTATAAATGAAAAAAAATAAAAAATCATTTTATATGACTTGTATCAAAGCGAACGAATTTTTATATTCAATATAAATTGCTTTCATGATAATCTAACATTCTACAAAAGATAAGCCAGAACTTCTCTTGGTTCCGTAATATTTCACCCACTGTGTAAAGAATATTTTCTATACAAAATTGAAAGAATTATACTTCCCCGAAATTTTTACTTACGAGTATAGATAGCAGATAGACACACTGTTATATTAATTCCTTGGAACATTCTCGCTGTTGTAATATTATTATATTGTGACGAGGCTAAAAAGAATCATGCACTTCTGTCATGTGACAGTAGTTTTAAGTTGGCACAGTAAGTACTACCGAAGGATCTGGAATTACCTCAAACTTTCGAGAGACGTCTGCAATTTTCCAGGAACATCTGGAATTTACGAGAACTTGCGATTAAACACTGGAAACGTCTGGATAACAGCATTAGCCAAATGTTCAAGTTTTTTGTTTGTAACATTGTGGAAATTCATTTTTAATATTTTAAAAAAATGAGGGTAAACAACACTGTTTTATTCCACTATATTTATTTTGAATTGTTATAACGTTTTCGGGATTTCTCCCACGTTTAAACGTAAACGTGTTGTTATTGACAATGGGAAAAATCCCGAAAACGTTCTAACAATTCAAAATAAATATAGTGAAATAAAACAGTGTTGTTTACCCTCATTTTTTTAAAGCATTAGCCAATATAAATACGACACACGGGAGTAAGGAGAGAATTGTTTTGGGTGCGCGCGTCTGACAGCGATAATAGAAGCGAAGGCAGCCGCGAGTCGCGTTTTTTCCGCGTTTTGCGCGAGCCGCGAGTTTTCAGGACGGCCAGGCTAGCCGTTATTTGACAGCGAAGATTCCGGAAAGTTCTTACGTAGCGAAATAAACCGAAGCGAAATTAATAAGTGCGGAAATTGGATGGAATATTCTAGTGAATAGTGAATAAAGTGTTAAAGCGAATATAAACTGTCTATTTACGTGATAAATTTGCGAAAGAGTTAAATTTAAGGAATAACGTTACATTAAATAGTGATAAGTGACTTTATACGTTAGTTTAATTAATTAATTGGTATTCAATAAGTTCTATATTAAATCCCAGCGTTTTCATTAATTTCTCCTACAGCTACGACACGTGACAATATATTTTTATAGGAGACTTAAACAAGCATACTTTAAAATATCTATCTATATAAATACACATGCATGCATTGCAATACACTCTAATACAAGTAGGTTAGTTGAAGTAAATCGCGTCCACAAAATCAATTTCGGTGACCGTGCTTTCACGGTGGCTGGACCAAATTTGTGGAATAAACTACCTTATAAACCTAGGCAAACAGAAAACTTGCCATAGTTCGAAAAACAACTCAAGACGCATTTGTTTAGACAATCAAATAAAAAGATATAGAATCAGACCGTTACAACACTACGTAATTTTTCCCACTCTTATACGCACTCCGCGAAAATACCTGATTCTTTCTAGCACTCTTAACTATTATAGTTATAAATGTTAATTCCATGTTTTGCATGTCATCTAGTTAATAAGTAATAGTAAATAGGTGTTTTTAGTCAGTAAGTTGTTATGTGTGAAGCGCCCTTGAGGTAAGTACTCACGAAAATGGCGCTATATAAATGATCTAACTACTCGTATTTCTAAGGCTACAAAACGGTTTACTAGGAATATATTTTTACGGCGGATAAAAGAAGCACGATTAGATGGATCCACAAGGAGTATCTAGAAGCTTCCTTAAAATGAAATATGCTGCTAGCAATGCATTAAAATCTATTCATTTATAAGCGTTGGCTCTATTAAATTAATAATTTTAATTAATTAAAAACTTTGTATGAACCACTTGATGTAACTTTACGTGGTTTTTAATTTATTAAAATTAATCATTATTATTTTTCAATGTGGATATTTTAATGTATGCTCATAAGTAATGATCAAAACCTTTATGAATTCTGACAGATAGATTGATTTCCATTTATGTATATATACTATTTGAAATAAATATCAACTGTACTAAAATAATTATTTGAGTTGGTCTTCCCTGAATTGTAGGGTGCTCTATAAATATTCATTAATTGTTTTCATTTCGTGTTTTGGATATGATAATTTATTAGCTTCTCTTATATTTCTTATTCTTTGACCTTTGAAATTAGTCTGTCATCCCACGGTTCAAATAATAAGAACTTGTAACGCCAACCAATGGACACCCACCGCATTCTCTCCTGAGGGAAAGCTCCCATATCTGTCCTACTCACTCACCAGTAGACAATTGTATCACTAATGGTCCTTCACGTGCGGCATTGTGTAAGGGGCGACCTCGCAAGGTTCGGCCGCAAAAATCCATTCACTGTTCCTCCTCCAGGAATCAACACAATTTCTTTATTTATTTATTTAGAAAAAAATACAGAAAATAACATTATAAAAAAGTAACCCATAAAAACCAAGTTTTTATTATACTCCCTTTCTCAATTACTAGTGGAACTGGTTTGGCGCTTAACCTAAGCGTTGGTCTTCGGTCGAGCGACGCTACGAATGGGAGTAATAAAAAATTTCCAAAAATCCAAAATCATACTATAATCAGGTTCCGTGTCTACCAGACGCGTTGAAATATTTTCATACAACTTAGTAAGTTGTATGAAAAAACCATTAAAAATTTGAAAAATCCAAATTTTTTTTTTTAACGAAAATTTGATAGATCTTCTTGATCGTCGCCACGAGTCTGCTTGCAAAGTTTCAGCTCGATTGGATCACGGGAAAAGGGTTAAGAATCGATCCGAAGTATTTTCGTCAAGGAAAGAGATCCGTGGTTCGAATTCCGGTAGCAGCCAAATATTTTTTCGTTTTTTGATTTTTCTGTATGTCTTTCTAATTGATTAATTAATTAGCTTTTAATCTCAACAGATTTTGCAGTCACCGCAACAGAATAAAAACTATTTATACACAAATAATTTTATCTCTAGTTTCACTAAATATTTAGGAATTAATTTCAAAAATGTGTAATATAAGGTCCAGGTTCTTGTTACACGTTGAGACAAAAATACAACAGTGTCAAGTGCCATCAGGGTTGTGGGAAGCTACCCTTTATGGTCGGCGCCAGACAGGAGAGTCATGTTAATTGGTTACATCCCCAGGGTTGGAGGCTAAATTCATTCGGTTATTTATAACCTTTGGGTTATGTCAACTTAGCTTACTTAAACAAAACGCTATGTTTAAATAATTAAATGAGTTTTTTTACACAAAAAGTGGTTTTTTGTAATCAATATGAATATATATATAGAATATATATCTATATAGATATATTATATATATATTGCCTAGGGTGGAAAATATGCGAGTTTAGTGGGGGTGGCTGTGCGTGGGTGGGAGTGGGTGACGAAAATGTGCTTTCTAGCACATTGTTTTGTTATGGGAAGGCCGCAAATGCTTCAGATTGTTTCAAAATAGGCACGCCTACTGTGTCGGCGAGTCTAGAAGGTTCCGGAAAAAACCTGCTCTAGAAAGATCTGGAAGGAGAAGGTTCTAGAAAATTTCCGAAAGTTCTATAAGGTTCTAAACTGAGTGGCAGAATGTGTGGTGTGTCTAGAAGGTTTCTGTACATTCCGTAAATTTCTTGCAAGGTCTGGAAGGAGAATGTTCGAGAAGGTTCGCGAAAGTTCTATGACGATCCAAACAGTGTACTAAAAATCTACGCGTGCGAAGCCGCGCGGGCACACCTAGTTATTAATATTAGTTAACGGCGATCTAGTGAGCGTGATAATGACTTTTCGATCCTAGATCACTAGGTTTGGTTTGATGTAATGTTAAAATACATGTTTTTTTCAAGCCTAAGTGTTTTATGTATTTTGTTGCAGCGTTGTGTACTTATGTTTACGCGTTAGAAGTTGTACTTCTTTGGCACACAAAAAAACATATTTTAAAACAATATTAAAGCAAAAACTGTACCTGTGGCGAAAGAAACAACAGAACGAGTCAAAAATGTAGGAGAGCCAGAACAAAATTTGGGAATTTAGTTTGTTTAGGAAATATCTATTAAAGCATCTTATCTTATTTTTACTCCCTTTATATTAACTCGTGGCGTCTGCTTGCTTGCTTGCCGGCTTGCCGTCGAAAAAACTTTGGATCGATTTTTAACCCTTTTCCCGTGATCCAATCGAGCTGAAACTTTGCAAGCAGACTTATGGCAACGATTAAGAAGATCAATCAAATTTTCGTTAAAAAAAATTAATAATTATAATAAAATTTTGGATTCTTCAAATTTTTGTTGTATGGATATTTCAACGCATATGGTAGCCGCGAAACCCGAAAATGAGAAATGGGGTATTGTAAAAACTTGGTTTTTATGGGTTACTTTTTACACCATTAGTTTTATTTTTTACACAAGAACATGGAACCAAGTTGACTTATGTCACTGTTTCTTGAAAAAAAAAAAAAAATTTATCATAATAATTGTTATTTTGCAAAAAATTTTAAAATAATCGCTTTTATTTTATTTTCTGAAACGTCTAATTTTTTGTTGCTAGATATAATTCTAAAGAACTACTTTTCATACTCAAAACTCGATTTTTTTATTCATACCGCTGTTTCTTTCGCCCACAGATAAAAATGTAAAAACATGCATTACCTCGACCATGGCGACTTCCTCTGAGGTTTCATAATTTACGTCTTTGTCTCCACCGGAAATTACCAAACTTATGAAATTCTGTCAAACGCAGCTGAACGCAGTCGAACATCGACAATAACATGAAATTCAGAAATCTGTAAGAGGAGCTCCTTTTTGGCGTTTCGATTATACAGCTAAAATCAATATTCAATAAACACTTCTAATTTTCAATTCAATAACCAATCATGTCAGCTGATCGGTAATATATTATTAATATTAATGGAATACTAATTTTAAGTAAATAAATTTTTGACAGTTACGCAACAACCATAAACAATATATGAAATATACATATATTTTACTTTATTTGACGGCTAGCTTCTAACTAACTATATTCGTGGTCTCGCAATTCTTCTTTAAACAATTATTTCAAACATTAAAAATTTTACCCACATGCGCCAAAAGAAGTATAACTTCAAAAATTAAAACAAAATCATTGCATTAAAATATTAAAAACAACTTGAGTAATTATCATATTGGTATAATGATTACCTGGCGATCTGAAGACTAGCTTATAAGTAGTATTTTCGAATTTTGTAAGAATATACAAATGACATATTGCCCATTCTTATCATATATTTTTACATGCTTTTAATTAGCCCTCTTTGTCTGTTTGTTGTTGTGGCGGCATCTTAAAATTGATATTTCACCAACTTCCCGACTAGCTAGAGCTCTGAAACTTTAAGCATTTACGTAAAGTGGATGACCATACATTATTTAATCATTTTCGACGTAATTTGGTAATTATTTCGATTTAAATTTATAATTTTACATTATCTTTGAACATTAAACGTGCCTACGTAGTTTGAATATTTATAAATATTAATATGAAAAATGTTCTAATTTCAATTTTTTTTTTTAATTTTCATCTTTGACATGAGGCGTCGAAACTAAATGTCAAAATCGATGGATTGGGGTTATGTTGAATTTAGATTTGTAATATCTCAAGATTACGTTGGTTTATAAAATGTCGGTTTGACAAAAAGGATGTTCAACATAATTATGGCACGGGTTCAACCCTCTCACACTCATGTGCCATTCCTTCACCTTCTCGGGGCGAAAATGTTACCCCATATTAAAAGCATGTCTTCAAAAAATTTTTTGATCCATTTTTTACATTACTTATGATTGTTAAATGTTTCGTATTCGATACACCATCAATTAAGCAATTCAGGAAATGCATGTTCAAACTACACGGTATGAGTGAGGGTTTCTAATTATTTTTCTTAGGCTTACTCCAAGCATGAATCTCTCCATGGATCGTTGCGTGCATTTGAGCTTTTCTACACTTTTCTTTATGAGGACCATAGTCCCACTCTTTACCTCATCACTGGCAGTATGCATGATTCAAAGGCTTTTCTTTTTAGGCTAATTGGAATTTCTTTGTTCTCGAAGATATGTTTGAGTTTACCAAAAGCAGCCCAACTCATTCCTATTCTTCTTGGCATTTCTGCTGTTTGGTTTACTTTGTCCATTTTTATCTTGTGTCCGAGGTAAATATTATATTCATCTACTATTTCAATATTATTATTATTGATCGTGATGATTTTGTTCTCTGGACTCAAAATTTTTGTTTTCTTAATATTCATCTTAAGACCAACTTTGCTCAAAGCCTTGTGTAGTTCCCAGAGTTCTGAAATGGAGGCCTTGGGAGAATAAAAGAGGCATCGGAAGACCTCAAAAGAAATGGGTCGACGATATAGCCTCTGTCGGGGGAAAGAAGTGACTACAATCAGCAAACAACAAGGCAGGATGGAAAGGTATGGAAGAGGCCTATATCCAGCAGTGGAGAGATGAAGGCTGAAGAAGAAGAAGAAGGGTAAACGTTCCGAGGTCAATGCCGTGTATCTCACGGTATAAGCGTGCAACCTTCAACGATTTTTTCTAGATAGATTGCTACTATCTATGATGTAAATTATCTATCTACTTGATGTAAATTATTTTATTTTATATTTAATATTGCTACGTGACAAGGATAAATGAACATAAGGAATTAATGTAGTATAAAGATAAACTCAGTCATTTAGCAACATTATGTAAATGAAAATTAGTTGTACCCTTCAACTGGGGTGACTTTGTGGGGTTACATTGAAAATTCCGCGGAAATATATTAAAACAAAATTGTGAAAAGTATTTTATTTTATCAAAACACATTTCGGGCCTTGGGGCAATGCGAATTATTGTCAGGTCTATTCGCGGCATTGCGGTAGCTCTATATATTAGGTCCTTACATATGAAATTGACGTTTAGTATGGGAGGAACATAAAGCCGATTTTTTTTTATTATAATATATTTATTTAATCAAAGTATGTACCATTGCTATCTATGCACTTTTGCCATCTCATAGGTAGTTCATCGATCCCTTTACTAAAAAAACCATTCGGACGGGAATCAATAAAATCTTTGAAGGCGGTTTGGACTGCCCCATCGGAGTTGAATTTTTTCCTTTGCAAGAAGTTATCCAAATTTCGAAAAAAATGGTAATCTGTTGGGGCAAGGTCCGGAGAGTACGGTGGATGTCTTAGACATTCCAATTGAAGCTCCTCTAATTTGGTAGCCGTCTGTTGTGCAGTGTGTGGTCTAGCGTTATCATGAAGCAGCAGTGGCCTAGAGCGATTAACCAGCCTCGGTTGTTTAGCAGCTAGCTTTTCCATCATGGTTTGCAGTTGCTGACAATAGACATCTGCCGTAATCGTCTGGCCAGATTTAAGAAAGCTGTAGTGAACGACACCAGCACTAGTCCACCAAACGCTCACAAGTAACTTTTTTGGAGTCAATTTTCGCTTGGGGCATGGTTGGCTGGTTCGGCAGGGTTCAGCCATTGCGATGAGCGCTTCCGATTATCGTACAGGATCCACTTTTCATCACAGGTAATGATTCGATTTAAAATCCCTTCATTATTGTGCCGGTTGAGTAATGCAACGCAGCAGTCAACGCGCGTTTGTTGATTTGCATCACTCAATTCGTGAGGTACCCACCTTTCAAGCTTTTTCACCTTACCAATTTGCTTCAAGTGGATTAAAACAGTTTTATCACTAACACCGCAGCCTGCAGCTAACTCGGATGTGGTTTGCGATGGATCCGCTTTCCACAATAGCCTTCAATTCTTCATTATCAACTTTGGTCTCCGGCCGTCCACGGGGCTTGTTCTGCAGGTCGAAATTTCCGAACGAAAACGTTGGAACCAAAAACGCACTGTGTTTTCTTTTGCGGCACCGTCGCCATACACATCATTAATCCTTCGAGCCGTTTCTGCAACACTGGTGCCACGGTGGAACTCGTACTCGTAAATAACGCGATATTTCAAGTTTTTTATTTTGTAAACTGAGTGACGCAAAGAAAAAAACAATTGAGGAAAAAACAAATGAATTATAATTTTCAAAACACAAATATATGAGTAAATAGCTGTATAAATTTGGATTTGGAATTCCTAACCAAAGAGAAGATATTTGAGATCAAATTTGCCAGTACGGCAAAACGTCAATTTCATATGTAAGGACCTAATATTAATTTGACAAATTGTGAAGTGTTTTTTTGCAGGTAAAAAATTTGCTGTGTTTTGATAGTTGTAAAAATTCACAACTACACTAATATTATAGAGGTAAAGTGTATAAGTTTGAAAGTAGAAGGTAATCTCCGAATCTACTTATCCGATTTCAAAAATTTTTTCACCTATATTTTGAAAGGCTCTACACGGTAGATATAGGTTATTTCGTTAAAATAAAAGGTCTTTTGTTTTGTTCTGTTTCTTAGTGTTAATTCACAAATTGATAATATATGAGGAAAATTAATTTACTTATCATCAGGAAAATTTTATATAGATAAAAATTGACTGTTACACACAATTGTTTGGACCAGTAGTTTATATTTTATGATAGTGTTATTTAAAAAGCAAAATAAAATAAAATACTAAACATTTGCCTATTTGTCACATAAATAATGAATATCTTTTGTCCCATATGCGTTCCTAAAACATTAATATAGTGACACCAATATATCAACATTTAGTTATATCTTTTATTATCTCTTCTGTAGGTTAGGTTTAATGTTATCAATGACATCCCGCATAATGTTTTGAATTATTCTGAAATTTCAAATTGACTTACAAAGACAAGAAACTTCAAAAAGTGCGTAAAATCATTAAACAATTGAGTGATGCGATTTGTGATATTAATTAACCTTAACATGCTTATTGCATTATATTAACATTTTTATCTCTAAATATTTCTATATATATATAATGGCGCGGGGTACGTGGCACGTTTGCTATATATAGTAGTATATAATTATTAAACTATATATTTTCTTTCCAGTATGGTTATATATTAATTAAAAAAAAATATATCACATTTGTGACATTCTCCGGTTCCATACACAAGTTCATACTTTCATGGGACTGTAAAAAAAAATGAAAAAAATCCATCATAATTAAATAATGTGTATCATATAAATAACATATAATGTAAACTTAAATATAAATAAAAAAAATGGAGTCGTACTACCAAATATATGAAAAGATAATTGTTCTCGCGAGCTTGTAACACATAAAAAATATATAAGATTTTTTCAAATAAGACTTTTCTCAGCTAACGAAACACAGCGAATTTCTACACTTCGCATTTTTTGAAATTATTACAGAGAACTGCCGTAATGGAGCGGATTTATCTGTCAATGATTCGTACCGCACAATCTTATATTAATGTATTTCCGCGGGACTATCAATGTCACCACGCAAATCAAAGTCACTCCAATTGGAGGTAATTATTTGTATACGTGGGGTAGCTGGAATTACACAACCTCCATTTGGGGGAGCACACAGCGGGAGGCAAGGGTGAATAATATTATTTATAATTGAAATAAAAATACTCATGAGAAAATACCATGTTTTCTGGTGTAGAATTTTCGCAGTGATCATAGCGTTATAAGAAATTTTAGGTAGACTTCTATAAAAATACTTACTTATCACAGAAGATCTAAAAGTTAAAAACATAAAATTTAAATAATATATCATTTTCTCTCGTTACCTCATGAAAGAGAAGAGATTGAACGAATGAGAAGTGAATATAGTTATGTTTTGTGTTGATTTATTTTTAATTTAAACAAATTATAGAAGTTTCGTAAAGACGAAGCTATTAATACGGGAGACATGTATGGAAGTCTTAATATTGTGACCCAGGGTTAATGAACTGTATGAATCTTCTGTGTATAGTTTTCTGGGATACTCTGCCGTGTATATGTGACCTCTCTGGCCAACGTTTCGGATCCCATTGCAGGGTCCATCATCAGGGCTGATACGAGGAGTGAGTGTTGAAGTGTAGGTTAAGTTAAGTTCAACACTCACTCATCACATCAGCCCTGATGATGGACCCTGCAATGGGATCCGAAACGTTGGCCAGAGAGGTCACATATACACGGCAGAATATCCCAGAAAACTATACACAGAAGATTCTGAACGGCCGTGAAAACCTAAAGACATTTATGAACTGTATGAGCTGACTTAATTGATCACTGTACACAACGCAACGTTCACCAATTCCACCGAAAGAACATCCACACATTATCAAATTTTTG